>VXCM01008422.1:0-17220 GCA_014773175.1 Lucifuga dentata
GTGGTGACCCCTGAAGGGAAAGCCGAAAGGAAAAGAAGAAGATATATATATCTATATCTATATATCTATATCTATATATCTATATCTATAATAAATAAATAACTATATATCTATAGATAGATATCTATATAGATATATATATAGATATCTATATATAGATATATATCTATATATATGTTTATATAGATATCTATCTATAGAGATATATAGTTATTTATTTATTTATTTATTTTTTACATAATCCATTTTTCTTCATTTTTTTTGAGTTCTTTCCAAAATACATGTAATTGCCTCCCATAATTTATCTGTTTAAAGAAGTTTATTATGTGTTCAAATATGACACTGCACATTTTTGGACGGTTTGGCACACCTAAGGCCTAGGGATACTGTGCAGAAAATGCTTTATAAAACCTCTTTACTTTCAACTATCAAGCTCAATTTTGGTACATCTGTGAAAAGGAATTTTTGTATGACACAACTGTGCACTTTAAAGAGTTTTATTATGCATTTTGAAGAATGTTGATGTAAAACTAAAATATTTCGTGTNTGTGCACTTTAAAGAGTTTTATTATGCATTTTGAAGAATGTTGATGTAAAACTAAAATATTTCGTGTTCGGTTTTTTAAAACTTGGATTTCTTTTACTTGTATTTTCATTTAGATTAATAAATTTTGTGATTGAAGATATTAAATCTAATGGAACAACTGCCTTCTGTAAGTGTATGGCCTTGCAATGTTTCTATAATGTGTATATGGAGAGTTAAAAGCATAAAAACAAGCAAATAATCTAGGCGAATAGTGCCAATTACTGCATCAAGAGGTTGGTGGCTTGGTGCTTAGCAGGTGGCGTAGCGGTTAGCATGGTGGCTTGGTGGTTAGCATGGTGGTTTGGTGGTTAGCACAGTGGCTTGGTGGTTAGTATGGTGGCTTGTGGTTAGCATGGTGGCTTGTTGGTTAGCACGGTGGCTTGTTGGTTAGCATGATGGCAAGGTGGTTAGCACGTGGCTTGGTGGTTAGTGCAGTGGCTTGGTGGTTGGCAAGTGGCATGGCGTTTGGGGCAGTGGCTTGGTGGTTAGCACAGTAGCTTGGTGCTTAGCAAGTGGTGTAGCATTTAGTGCAGTGGCTTGGTGGTTAGCAGGGTGGTTTGGTGGTTAGGACGGGGCTTGGTGCTTAGCAGGTAGCATGCGTGGTTAGCACGGTGGCTTGGTGGTTAACATGGTGGCTTGGTGGTTAGCGCGGTGACTTGGTGGTTTGCACCGTTGTTTGGTAGTTAGCATGGTGGCCTCATGGCAAGAAGGTCCTGCATTTGAATCTGACTAGGTTCTTTTTGTGTGGAGTTTTCATATTCTCCGTGTGCCATTTTCCTCCAGTTTCCTCCCTCCTCCAAAAACATGCAGGTTAGATGAATTTGAAACTCTAAATTGACCATAGGTGTGAATGCGTTTGTCTGTCTCTATCAGCCCTGTGATTGGCTGGCAACCTGTCCAGATGTACCCTGCCTTTTGCCCAATGACTGATGGAATAGGCTCCAGCCCCCCGCAACCCTGAATATGATAAGCGGGGATGGATGGATGGATGGATGGATGGATCACAGAAGAGTTGATTAAATTTTGAGTAGATCCAGACACTCTCTTTAAGGTATTTTTTGAAATTTCTGCCTATTTTTTCAAAAACTAACTCTGATCTTTTCAAAATCAAAATTCACAGTATACAGTAATACAGTATGTGTATAATGATTGATTACTTAACAGGTGCAATTTAGAATAGATCCACATCTTGATCCAAATCTGGATTAAGCCAAACAAGCCTAGACAAAATTTATCTTGTTCTACTGGCCTAAAGACAAGGAAACAGGATAATAGTAGAACTTAATTGCATCATTTGTCATAAGAAACACTGGGGGTAATTCATTAAACACAGTGCCAGATTTAATTTGTTGATAAGTGTGATATCATCACATTCCATCATTCATAAATGGCTGTTACCGGCCAGTTTTAACATTTACCTTCAAAGAGATGCTACTACAGTATTTCCATATCTACATATCAGGTAAGCTATTTATAAAACACAAAAACTTAGACCTATTTCAGTCTGATGGCAAATTTCAGTGGTATGAAATCTGGGTGATGTTTTAAACTGTATTTGACTCATGTGTTATGATCAATAAATCTGAAATTTGACCCCTTTCAATTGATCAGTCAGTTTATTTAAATTGAGAGTTTTTAGCTGATCTCACACATATTCTAGTGGCACCGAGCGTCTTCATTAAACCTCATCTGCAGCACTCTGCATCTCTCTCTCTCTCTCTCTCAAACACACACACACACACACACACACACACACACACACACACACACACACACACACAC
Organism: Lucifuga dentata; assembly: GCA_014773175.1. NCBI lineage: Eukaryota > Metazoa > Chordata > Actinopteri > Ophidiiformes > Bythitidae > Lucifuga > Lucifuga dentata. The sequence goes on from VXCM01008422.1 coordinate 2,369, forward strand.
ACNCACACACACCACCCTCCACCCCACATGCATGGCTCACTAGTATGTAGATCTTATCTCTCGTAATCTTACCGCTGCAATCATTTGGCATGTGGAGCTATAAAACAGAGAATTTAAATTTCTTTTGCTGATTTGACATCTCCATTTCACTGACACAAGAGGAAGCAGTTCAAAGTGTGGTTCTTAAATAAGTAGCAGCTCATTAATGTGATGATTTCATCTGCTTTTACCTGATTCACACCTTACAGCAGTCTAAAAACAGGGCAATAAATGATTAACATAAAGGAAGATTTATGAATGAGCTTCATTTATCACAGTGCTCATTTAGCAGCACAGTACCACTGTGGAATGAATTTGCATGATATATTTTTTTTTAACACATCTGATTTCAATGTAACAAGAGCGAAAGTCTGGATTTACTGTATATTGAGAAAAAAAGGTTAAATCAAAGGGTTTTTGGGGTGTGGGTGAGTGTTCTGTAGGAGTTTCTGTTCTGGCCCCTCGTGCTCTTAGACGTGGAAAAACTTTAGAAACATTTCATGCATATATTTATTTTTTGCTGTCTGGTGTTTTCCTGCAGAAACTACATGAACACTGTAGTTCATTTCTTTCAGCAAATGCCTCTTGATTTATATTCAAACCATTTCCAGGGGAGGTTTGTGTTGGGATGTAGAGCTCCGGGCCCCTCCCGCGCTCCTTAACGCACCCACAACTGCCTAGAAAAATCCATTTACACTCACATTAGCTTTGCAGGTTTTAGGTGGCAACAAGTTGTTGGACATGAATCATTTATACGGCATCAGGTTTCTTTTTTTTTTTCCACAGTGCACACTTACAGCCTCCATAGTGAATGTATATGTGACACATGCAAATTTAAAAGTGCTTAAATGACAGAAAAGGAGAAATGAGTATAAAAGTTCCAAAAACAGGAAAGTGACAAAGTAATAGGAAAAACATTTTCAGGCCATGCATTCAGCACACACTCCAACCTGCTTTTAAGCAATTATTTCTCCGTTTTGATGCCTTTTCTGACAATGTCACTGAAACACAAAGACACACACACACACACACACACACACACACACACACACACACACACACATACAGATACACAGAAACTATTATGTTCCATTAACTGACATTCTTTCACAGAAAAGCTGCTATAAGAAGGTTAGAAAAATTTGTCATATTTCTTCTCTGTGCACTTAAAACTGAGAAATGAGCACATAACACATCCAGGAACATTTTAATCACACCATCTTCTCAGATTCTGCACAGTGGTAGGGCAAAAAAAAAAAAAAAAAAAAAATCATGTTTCACAGCACAGCATCCACTTCCTATGACATGTGTTGAGCCAAGGCGAGTTAGTTTAAGGCATCACACCGATGCCTGGACAGAGTGGCTAACGAATGCACATTTTTCCACATATCTGTTTCCTTCTAGCCTGAAGGCGTTATTACTTCCTGTGCTGATTTAGCTTCTCTCTGCCTCTCCAGGCAAATAACTGAGATGATCAGAGCAATATTGAGAAGAAATGACTCATGATGCATCTCCATATACATGCCACACAAACACTGGATATGCAGAGAAGAGTGTATAAAAAGCTGATGTTTTTTTTTTCCCCCTGTGAGCGCTCTCCAGTGAGATCAGCGTTCCGTGTGGGCGTTCTGACCAGAAAAGCATAGAATTACAGTCTGAGTTTTTGCTCTGCATTTCAGATGTGAAATCAGGCAAACTGGACAATAAGTGCAAGTTTCTTTTTTGTTTTTTTTTTTTGAAGTAACTTTATTTAACCGATCTAACAAGGAGCTGCACGGAAGAAGATGTATATCTCCGCCAGGAAATATAGTCACGGAGAAGACGGCTTTTAAGCGAGAAATTAAAATCCCTCTACAATTGTGCAAAACTGTTAGAAGGCTAAACATTGAATTTTAAGGTGGATGTATCACCTGAACATTTGATTTTGAAAGATTAGGGGATTTGAAAAAAATAACAGGAAAACTAAAAAAACGGTTTCATGTTTTGGAAATTGTCACTAACGTAACATGTATGCAGGTTGTACATATTGGGCTCAAACATGCATGATCGCCAGTATGGTCCTTTAAACTGTTCCATCCATCCTTTCATCTATCCACAAAGTCATTCAGTTAATGCTGATTCTTTATGAACGTCACAGCCAAAGCTGCAGGATCTATTAATCATAAACTAAGAGGATGTTCAGGCTGCAGACATGCGACCTGTCTGCTGTGTTTAGAGGACGCAGCAGGAAAAGTGATTTCTGATGACGCAGGTCATTAAGGAGACGAAGCTGATCTACTGCTCACAGAGGATTATGATGATTATGACGGTGTGTGTGTGTGCATGTGCGTGTGTGTGTGTGCGTGCGTGCTTGTGTGTGTGAGTGTATCATATTAACATGAAATCAGTCTCACATCTTAACTTTAGTACCAGTAAACTGATAAAAAAAAAAAAAAACTGTGCATACATGTGTGTGTGCATGCATGTGTGTGTGTTTCACATCAACATGAAATCAGTCTCACTTCTCAACTTTAACAACTGGTAAAAACAAAAAAATTATTAAAGAAAGACCAAAGCTCTGTGTGTGTGTGCGTGTGTGTGTGTGTGTGTGTGTGTGTGTGTGTGTGTGTGTGTGTGTGCGTGTGTGTGTGCGTGATGCATTTTACCCTTGATCAGAGACTCACAGAAACACCAGTACATGCAGCAATAAACACTCAGAATGCTGAGTTCATGTCATCCTCTTTGATTGTTTGACTCTCATCTTTTGAAAATTGTTGTAACAAGTAAAAACTCTGTTAAAAACTGTTCCAGCAGAAAGTTTTTACTTTTGCTGTTTTTATCTGTTTTTCTGTGTAATAGTTAAAATAACTATTAGTAACTTTACAGGAAGTAGTTGGATTGCATTAGATCATACAGGTGTTTCCATCATTTTGTCCACCCTCACTATTTTACTGTATATTGCATTTTCCTTACATCTCCAGACACAGTTATGATTGAAAAACATATACAAAAAAGAAATGAAGTCATTGACTTTTGGCACCAAAGGAAACAATTCAGGGAAAAAACAATTTCACCAGGATTTAAGAGTCAGTGGAGAGTTTTGGGTGGGTCAGCTGCCTCTAAATTAAAGCTCAATTATCCATTTTTTTCCTCGGTATTCATCACAGACACATTCACGTGTCCATTTTCACACAAACACACCTCTCTGCGTGGGTGTGGGTGCAACTCTTTGACGTCACCGTCAGGCTGGCAATGGTTGGCAACAGCTGTCAGGCCAACCACAGGTCACGATGCTGCCACTCCATGCCACCGCAGGGAGGATGGGATAAAGAAACCACCGACCAGCTGTGAAGCTTGTTGACATGATGCACCTCCAATTTCCTCTCCGGTGACACTCACAGGAAAAACTCAGTTTCCACTTCCTGCTCTTCCTGATGTGGACCTCAGAGCCCACCATCACTGGGAACTAGATTTTATTTTTCTTTTGGCACGAAGAAAGATAATCATATTAGTGCAATGGAGGAATAACAAATAGTTTCAAGTGGATCCACATGTTCAACCAGTCTAAAAGCCTTGCAATGCAGCCATAATGTAATAGAAAATAATAGTAAATGCAGAAACACAATATTAAAGAGGACATATTATTCAGGTTTTCTATTTCTTTGTTTTCATTTGCCTTTGCAATGCTTTAATGTGCAAAAAAAAAAAAAAAAAAAAAAAAAAAATCCACTTCTAACCTTAGTGCAGCACTGCTGTGCACACTGAGTGAAAACAGACTTTTTAGGTATTGTCTCCCAAAGAAGCTAGCTTTGTTCTGATTCGCCAGCTATGTCAGGTGACTTACACAGCCTGCAAAGCATGAATGCCAGCCAAACATCCACCTGTACTTGGTCTGTGTGTATAATCAGGTTTGTAGGTGGTACGTTCAAACATGTTACATGATGATGTCAACATGTTACAGAAGTAAAAGACCAATCAAATCTATGGGTTTGTCTTACTGGATGCATTTAAATAGGCGTTTTAACACTTAGACAATGACCAACACAAACTGCTGAATGTATTCCACTATAAAACAAAATAATAATAGGTAAAATACCAAAAAGCAAAATATGTTCTCTTTAAAGGACCATACCGGCGATTGTGCATTGTGTTGTTTGAACCCAATATATACAATCTGTATACATGTTACATTATTGACAACCATTTCCCAAAATATACTATTTTAGCTGTAAATTTTAGAATTGTTTTTCCTACCCTTCAGACCTCCATTGGTTTCAGTTCATTCAGTACACTATAAAAATCAACTTGTAGAAACTTGAACTGTGCTGAGATAAATAATCCATCACAGTGAACTATTAGGTTTTTTTTGCCACAGTAACTTTATTTAACCGATCCAACATGAATCTGTTGTATGTCTCTGCCAGGAAATATAGTCCAAGAAGAAGACGGCTTTTACAGAGAAATTAAAACGACCGTGCCTACTATAGTCTTAATGTTCGCAGGTGAAACATTGAATGTTAAGGTATGCATCACCTGAACATTTGATTTGGAAAGATTAGGAGTTTTGGTAAAATAACATGAAAAACTAAAATACGATTTTTCTTTTGGGAAATGGTTGTCAGTAACATAACATGTATGTGGGTTGCATGTATTGGGCTTAAACATGAAAACTTGCCAGTATAGTCCTTTAATGTGTCAACCTGTTTACACAATGTTATACAATATATATACAAATTTATTTCGCATCCCTAAATATAAGAATAAAAAGTGTGAATAAACGTGTACATCACAGCAGGCGTGTAAGAAGACTCCTCATGTCCTTCCAGCAAAGTGACACATGACTGCACCTGAACAGTTTAAAGGTCAAGAGAAAACATGTCAAAAGGTCAACTTTTAACGTGCAGTTGATAGACCATGACACTGTCAATGATGAAGTACCTCTTATTATTCCAAAACAAGCTCCTGCAGCAGAAGCGGGCTTCCTGTACGGGCCGGTTCTGCTGGGCTGAAGCTCCTCGTGATGCAGCGGGACGAAGCAGCGTGTCCTCTGAGCAAGAGCAATTATGATAACCAGGCGAGCGGAAAGGCTGCAGCCAGGAGAAACAGGGAGAAAGCCTTTGATCCAGCAGGCTGCCTATTTAAATCTCAGCTCACCTCCATTGCTGACGCCATCCTCGCCTAATGGAGATGATTCTTAGAAAGGAGGAGCTGTGGACTCCTGTGGACTCCGCTGTAACGCACGGCTGCTTTGGTTGTGAAAATGCCATTTCTTTTCTGTGTCCTTCCTCTTCATCAAAGGTGAACGAAGGCACTTTTGTTTTAGGGTAACCAGTGATGTTTCTTTTTTGTGATAATTCAGCCAGTATGACTCAATAGATGAGCCCGTGAAGCGAGAGCGCCATTAAGGCTCAAAAGGCTCAAACAGTAATTTAATTAACTTGTTATCAGAAAAGAGTTCGTGTCTTTGTAAATCTCTTTTTGTGTTTGATCCAAACTGTCCTGTTAACTCTGGACAAGCTAACAAAAAAGTTTTGAAAAGGGACTGAAAAAAAGAATCACACTCTATATGAACCTGGTCTCTGGATAGCAAAAAGTCTCACTGAGGGAAAAATTTATGAACTATGACAGGTATATTCCTTAGATGATGGTAAAAAGCATTCCCATGTGGATACAGGAAGTCTTAGAAACAGCTTCTTTCTACACCTCTGTACCCACCAGTGGGTCCTTTTTTACACTCTATGTTTGCTGCTACATCTTATTCAAACCCACAGAAGTTTATTTTCAGTTCTAGTAAAGTTTCCAAAGATGTCACATGTGCTGTATGTCAGCTTGAATTTAAGGAAAAAACGTGTTTGGTCTGTTTATCTTGCTGTATTTCGGTGTTTTGAGACCTGTCGTCTGTTTGCTCTGGTCTAAATCAGGGGATGAATTGTTACAATTTTTGCATTTACTGTTTGATTTGATTTCGTTTCACACAGGAAAAACATCCAGTCAAACCAGGATATATCAGCAAAAGTCCAGTCAAACCAGGATATATCAGCATCTGTGAAAATTCTCACACTGCTTATTCATTAAATATCTGGGAATGGGAGAAAAAAAAAATCAAAACAGGAAAACGTTTACAATGCTGAGAAACTAAAATAACACGGAACAACGAGGGATATCTTCCAAGTCATAATCATGATTTTAGTCCACATACCAAGAAAACTGACAGCAAAAGCTGAATATGTCTTAAATGTTTTGACCATGTAATTTTCATAGAAATTCAAATATACAAATAGAACTCCTGCTACTCCCTCCTCTTGTTTTCTCAATTGTAGAACAATACTTTCTTTTTTTCTGAGTGTCAATTGGCACATCACCTACATATTGCTATAAAACTCTACACTGGAAGATGACTCTTTGTAGAATGTTGGACACGTGTTCTGTACTTCTACCCTGAATTAAGGATTATGATGACTTGCAGCCATATGGTAAATCTGAAAAGCTCACCCTTGACCTAGCACACTGTGCTAAGGTGAAACAGTTTGCTACAGTTTAAGTGAACATGTCTTCATCTCGGAACATTGCTTTATGAAAACATATTTTTTCTTCTAAAGCAAGTTGAAGATAGCATAACTAAGGTCATGTCCAAAAGTAAATGACAGTATCATCTGCATAAAGGCGTAAGTTTGTAACTGCTGAGGAAATGTTGCAGGAAGAAAGGGAAGACCACACACTGAACTTAAAGCTCCCAAAAGGCTTAGTAAGTGCAGCGTTTTGACCAGCAAGTTCTTCTTCAGGCAAACACCTACGCATGCAGTACTAGACAAGGCCGTAAATGATCACAGAGGTAAACAACTCTGCCCACAAAAACACAAGACATAACACCTTTCTTATAACTATTAGTCATTTGGCCCATATCCTGCACCTTCCCACAAAAATATCTGTTCATCAGAGTGATAACACCCCTTTTGTGTTATTTTCTTATTTTATCTTTGTATGGTCACCTTATGCCTCATGTAAATATTGCATAAACATACTGTATACTGTGAAGCTACTAGCTTGGGAATTGGGATATCTTCCAAGTGTGGGATCTATAATTGTAAATAGGAAGTGCTGATTGATGTATTTGTCCTGTAGCACACTTCCTGTTTTTGAGCTTTGCCATGCACCAGACATCATTACCTTTTGTGAGCAGAGTTATTTACCTCTGTGAGTATTTATGGCCTTGTCTAGCATAGATGTTCGCCTGAGGAAGACCTTGCTAGTCGAAATGTTGCACTTATTAAACTTTTTGGGAGCTTTAATTCAGTGTGTGGTTGCTGTATTCTGTTTTAGTCCTGCACCTGATCCCAAATTGGGCTGGATGTGCACACCACCCTAGTTGTTTCTGAGGAAATGTTGCTTATATAGTGAGAACAGAACGGGACCTAAAATTGAACCCTGTGGGACGCCTACATTAATATCAGAGGGTGTGTCACCAATGACTGCATGTTGAGATTCATCACAGAGGTACTTTTAAAACAATCTTAGCAGTGTAAGAGAATGGAATGATCCGTGTCAAAGGTCAACAAACAGTATTTTCATTATAATAGTAGATTACTGTAGTTGTACAGTAATTTGCCCTGAATAAAGATTATATGTCACCTAAAACAGAATTACTGGGTAGGATTTACTTAGATTTAACCTCATAATTATTGATTTTCTCTTTCTTTAAATTTCCTAACTACTTTAAGTAAAAAATAAAAAAAAAATGACAGTATCTCTCTCACACATACAGCGTATCTGCTAGTTCTATCATTGAAAGTACTCAATGCTTACAATAAATCAGATATTCAGACCCAAAATTATGTGTTTTAATTAACCTCAAATTCAGTGTGACAGAGTTGTTATCTGCAGAAATGTTGAAATCATTACTAGAAATTAAAAATGAAGTTTGAGCAATGCTTGGCCACACAGCATGAGTTTGTAAGGATTGACCCAAAGTGAGTACATCAAGATTTCAAGAGGTTTTGATGTACTGGTACTTCACCTCAATTTTTCTATTTTTTTGGAGACTTTCTCTTTTTCCTCCACTATATTACAGAAGGAAATATAATACATTTTACTACACTACAGTTATTTGACAGATGTTTCAGTTTATGATATCATTACAGATGAGATAAATATTGCTGTTGTGTCTTCAATATCGCTTCGTCAGGTAAAAGTCTGGCGTCTCTAAAACGTCAGTGTTTCGAGAATGATGAAGAAAACAATTCCTTTTTTCCCTCCATCTGATTCTTTTTCCATCGCTGACAGTTATTGAGCACGTTGGGGTTGGAAGTGACATGCGGNCCTCCATCTGATTCTTTTTCCATCGCTGACAGTTATTGAGCACGTTGGGGTTGGAAGTGACATGCGGCTGTCAGTTAGCTCACCATTAACTGCCACAGCCTTTAAACTCCTGACAAAAACTCTCTGTAAGCATTAAATCAACTTGTGTGCCTGCATGCTTATTCCTTCTTTTTCTCCCCCGTCAATCTGTCCAATGCTTAAATCTCCTCACGGTGACATTTTTATATCTTAGCGTAGTGGTCACCAACTAGCCAACTAGAGGACACTGATCCAGAGCTGGATCCAGAGAGGTTTTTATCTGGACCGCTGAGCATTTCTTGTGATACTAATATTAACTTATATTTTAAGGTTAGGAGAATTTTCAGCAGGCACAGNTGAGCATTTCTTGTGATACTAATATTAACTTATATTTTAAGGTTAGGAGAATTTTCAGCAGGCACAGCATGGACAGCTCAGCTGGGGGTGCTATGGGTCCTCTGACTGAAGCTTCTTGTCCAATAAACTAGACCCACCGTGCCCTGAAAATTAGCTGAGCAGATAAGTTGTAGAAAACTCAGTCAGGTCAACTGGATTCAAGTTTCTAAATTCTGTTCTGTTTAAATTCTGATTCAAGTTTTTAAATTCAAGTTTTTAAATTCAAGTTTTTAAATTCTGAAACGTTTCACCATGGTGAAACGTTTCAGAACGTTTCAGAACAGTTGACCTGATTGAGTTTTCTAACTTATCTACCGCCTGGATGACTGAGAATCTTCATCAAAACATAGCTGAGCAGATGCACTAGAAGTCAAATGCGCAACGAACTTGCCAAATGGCTCAAAGATCAGAAAAGTTGACTACAAAAACTGAGATGAAGAATGAGTGGACGAATAAATCTGCTTTCATTCTTCCAGCAGCAAACACTTTGATCTGTTCAGTCTGTGGCATCAGAAAAAGTGGCAATGGATGTCACTTTTATTTTTACTAGTGCAGTGTCCGTTGAAAACATGTTTGGGCTGGGCCAGACTTGATGGTGTGCGCCGCAGCCTGCCATAAGTGTCGTGGAGTGGAGCATATGCTGCCGCACCTGGAGCGTATCCTGCCGCATGGACTACTTTTTACCAGCACAGCTCAATTCAAGAACTGCTCATCCAAACAACTTCACACACTGCACGTCCTTGGGTCCTGAACAATAAACCTGCTGAATATCAACTTCATACATGCCGGGTTCTAGAGATGTTGGTGCCACAGACCGAGATTTCTGCCTTTATGGTTAGATCCTCATTTTTGCTCATACCAAAGGTATGCACGTTAACTTTTTGTGAAAATGTACAGAATTAAAAACAAAAAAAAGTTCTTTACAGAACTGAAGAGAACTTTATTTTTAAAATAAATTTTTAGGTTATCAAGTTCATGTTTGAAAATATACTTGTAACTAAGAAAAGCACTTTAGTCANATAAATTTTTAGGTTATCAAGTTCATGTTTGAAAATATACTTGTAACTAAGAAAAGCACTTTAGTCAAAAATGTTTAATGACATGTTGAAGTTGACACTTCATATTTTTCCATGAAACCTTCTGAATCAGTTATGTGTAATATAATATGGTTATGGACCCCACAGGGGGAGTAACTGGACCCCCCTGAATTGCATTTGAACACCCCTGTCTTAGCGTATGTTGCGTGTCCCACTGGAATGGCCAAATACCCCAAATTCAACAGTGATGTATCTACAAATTAGCGGCCAGCTGTCAGACGCCAGTAGCTTGGGCTTTACAGCTCATCGCTCCTAATCAAGAGCCCTGAGCCCTTTCAATATGGTGGAGATAAAGTAACAGGCTCCGTGATGGCAATTCTGCTAAATGAGCCGTTTGAAGGAGTGGCTCATTTTTCATAATCCAAGAGAAGTCAATTAAGGGGCTCCCAGCTCAAGAAGCCCCAAGGAGATGTCGAATTGAGAGACGTGAGTGAGTTTCAGTCACAGGGGGAAGGAAAAACAAGCCGAATCTCAACAGAAACACAATAGGGAAATGCAAGAAGCAGCGTGCAGAACGAGAAAACAAAGGATGAGTATAAAAATGTCAGACACATTGACAGCGAAACCAATTTTCACCGGCAGCCGGCTGACAGTGACGGCGGCAGCCGAGTGACACGACGCAGAAAAAAGAAAAAAAAAAAGCAAAATACCCAAATTGCTTATAGGTGGAGAAAAGTGTTGTCTCACTTTGTTTGCTCTATCTGCTCCTGCAGAACTACAAAAGCATGTCCAGCACTGACAGGAAGTCAGAGTAGGAGCCATACCCTACTCACGCTGAAAGGCTTAATAAACTGACTCTGAGGATGATGGGAGATGTTGGCACCGTTTGTCCTCTGCTGGTGTTGGAAGTGGGGTGTATTTGCTTACAGCTCAGCCTCATTTTAAAAGAGAGCAATTTCACCTCTGTGTGCAAAAAAACAAAACAAAAAAAAAACAACTTAGACATCACATAAAACTGGGCTCAATATTTTCTATCTATGGGTCAGTGTCTGTTGCACACACACACACACACAGGAATTTGCAGTTTCAGCTTCAACAAGTGATGATTTGCATGAGTCCACGTGGAGATCTGATTGTCTGATCCTTAAAAAAAAAAAAAAAATGCAGCTTATTTGAATTCCATGCATGCGATTCTGCTTCTCACCATTTTATACAGTTTCCATGAGAGCAATAAATAAATAAATTTCAATAAATTGAAAGTGGAACATGTGTATGTAAGCACGCTTATATTTGTGTGTATAAGCATTACGAAGGCACACGCGTGCCATGAATTGGAAAACGCGCTGGCTCTCCTGGAAACACTAATTTGTGTACCATGCCAGCTGCAGGTGTGTGTGTGTGTGTGTGTGTGTGTGAGAGAGAGAGAGAGAGAGAGAGAGAGAGAGAGAGAGAAAGACAGACAAAAAGGGAGGAAGAGAGTGAAAGACAGAAAGAGAGAGAGAGAGAGAGAGATCCTGCACTGTCGGTATCTTTCTCTCTTCATCTTAGTCTCTCTCCCTCCATGTCTCTCTCTGTCCATCTTCCCTGGGTTCGATTATACTAAAATCAGTTGAATTAGCTCAGAAATTTCATGGACCTGAATGCTTTTAGCTATAGCTTTAGCATGAACCTGAGCGGAGAGGAGAGATAAAAGGAGATAAGAAGAGATAAGAGGAGACAACAGGAGATAAGAGGAGATAGGAGGAAATCACAGGAGATAAGAGGAGATAAGAGGAAATAAGAGGAGATAGGAGGAAATAAGAGGACATAAGAGGAGATAAGAGGAGTTAAAAAGAGATAAGAGGAGATAGGAGGAAATTAGAGGAGATAGGAGGAAATGAGAGGAGATAAGAAGAGATAAGAGGAGACAACAGGAGATAAGAAGAGATAGGAGGAAATCACAGGAGATAAGAGGAGATAAGAGGAAATCAGAGGAGATAAGAAGAGATAAGAGGAAATAAGAGGAGATAGGAGGAAATAAGAGGACATAAGAGGAGATAAGAGGAGTTAAAAAGAGATAAGAGGAGATAGGAGGAAATAAGAGGAGATAAGAGATAAGAAGAGATAAGAGGAGATAAGAAGAGATAAGAGGAAATAAGAGGAGATAAGAAGAGATAAGAGGAGATAAGAGGAAATAAGAGAAGATAAAAGGTACCTGCTGCAGGTAAAGACCTGCAGCACAAACAGCCCGTCCTCACCACATATTTGAAACATCAGGAAATAACTGGTGGAATGAAAGAGACACTGAGTTTGGAAGTACATACACTGTACTCAGACAACTGTGTGTGTGTGTGTGTGTGTGTGTGTGTGTGTGTGTGTGCACACGCAGCACCCTCGCGCTCTCTACGAGGGGCAGCAAAGGATCTGAATCCTCTTTCTACTTCTACTGATAGTGATCAGAGGCAGACTGAAGGCTTCATTAGTCTTCCTGTCGTTACATGCACACTCACCACGAGAACCTCACTCTCGCCAAAAAACATGCCATGACCTCATCTCCAGTGGGGGTGGGTCATACATAAAGTCATACATGTTCTCGTGCAGAAATATGAGATGGGATTGTTGGTGGAAAGCAGGTGAGCTGTGAGAGCTGCGTGACACATCTGTTATATCATCTGTTATAATCAATATATCAATTATTAAATATTCATCTACATTACCTCTGTTGAAAGAAGATAATGTAGCGACTGCCATGATTATTTTTCACGCCATTTATTTCTCACCTCATCACTCAGCTTTGTACCCAGAGTAACAAGTCATCAGCTCACTGAAAATACTTCATTCCAAAGAACAACAGCAGTGTTAATCTTAAAATGTACATTTTAATAAGGTGCTGGCAACAGTCATACATGTTCTTTTTCCTTTTCCACGGAAGAAGGACATTTAGAACCTCGAGCGCAGACAGTCATGGAGCGTGTGCTGAAGAAGAAGAACATGACCTTTAACAGTAAACACAGATGGGCTGCTCACAGTGAGGAGAGGGAGATTGAAAGCACAGCGCTGTTAAGGCAACATGTCAAAAGGTAAAAGACAACCCATTCTGTACAAGGAGAGTATCAAATAAAAAATAAAATAAAAAGCACCAAACTTTCAAAAAGACATTAAAACAAAGAGATGTGGGTCAAAGAGAAGTCTTGTGCAGGCTGGAGAAAATTTCATGTATGTTTTCCAGCTTGTCGCCATGTGGGTTTTTGTGGTTAAGTCCCTCTAGAGTTGCAGGTGAGTTCCTGTCAGTTCTTAACAAAAAAAAAAAAACAAAAAAAAACAAAAAGTCAACTTCTCCATTTCCCTTAAAAAAAAAAGTCTCGTGAGTAGACGTTCGGTCACCACGGTGACACCTGCTGGTGCTTCACGTGAAGAGCAGCTTGGTGATTACGATGCGAGAAAATCCCCACAAAGTAAAAGCCCTCCGCTCATGTGTGTGTGTGTGTGTGTGTGTGAAATGTCCTGCTTCAGAGTAACCATCTCCGCTGTAACTGTTATTAGTGTTGAGAGTTCTGCAATAAATACAGAGAAAAACTAAATGTTCATTAAAAACTGTTAAAAACAGACAATAAACAGCTAAAAAAAAAAAAAAANAAAAAAAAAAAAAAGAGAACAGCTCCCAGAGAAGAAGGTCATTAGCGGTAAGTAGGTAGAACGGGTGAGAAGGACTTGTGAAATGTGTAACATGTGCTCGCTCGGCGCTTCAGAGGACACGAGAGAACTGTTTCGACATGAACAATTAAAGGAAAAAAAAAAATTCAATTCGCCAGTCGCTGCCCTTGTTTCCCAAAACTGTCCAATCATCAATCTGGCAGATCATTTCCATTTTTGCATATTATCAGTCTGAAGAGGACAATAAATTGAATCTTCCTGTTCAGTGTCACAATAATAATATCGCAGCTCGCTTTACAGTTTTGGGGCCAGTTAAGCTTCCTGAGCGAGTCGCGATTTGGAGCAGCGAGGAAACACCAGGAGATCCTTTGTTTGCTCCGACTCAGCGCAGCCAGGCCTGCTGATTGGCTGATGAAGCCGTCCAGTTGTCGTCGTCTTCGATGTGGCTCGTCGCCAATGGTGACAATGTAAAAACTGGCTGAAGACCAGCTTGCAGGTTTTAGTTTCAACAGAACAGCCACAAGGGGGCGACACTGAGAACTTAAAGTACAATGTCTGTAAACAACAACGACTAATAGTCCCTCATGGCATGCTGGTTAAAAAAAACAAAACCGTTCACTAACGTCTCTGCACACAAACACGGATTGACGTAAAAACAGACGATAACGTGTTAGACGATCCACGGCGTCAAGATGAGAGTAAACATCAAGTTCTTGGCAACCGTATACAACAGCAATGCATCACCACCGATACACACATTTACATGGTGAAATTTTACATCTTAGGAGTTTGCGTCCTCCTCTTCTTTGTGCGGGAGTTATTATTTGACTCAGTCATTTATTCTGAGGAGGCGTCACACGGCCACGAAGACGTCCAGGTAGAGACGGTCATAGGACTCCCTGAAGAAGAGGATGAGGACCAGGCTGAAGATGCAGGACCCGGTCACACACCAGTTCAGCCACGACAGGTCTGGATGAAGGAGAGAAGAAAAAGAGGAAGTTAGGTGTTAAAGGAGCATCCCGGTGATTTTGAGTGTTTGGTGTTATATTTTCCTGTCTTCCACACTGCCACTGGTTTCAGTTCATTCCAGTACGCTGTAAAAAAAAAATCAACTTGTAGAGGCTTGAAACACACTTGAGATACATAATCCATCACAGCACACAATATGACGATTTGTTTTTTTGTCGAAGTAACTTTATTTAATTGGTACAACAACTGCACGGAAGAAAATGTTTGTCTCTGCCAGGAAATATCTCTCAATCTCAATCTTTTATTGTTCCAAGGGGAAATCTGGCTTGCAGCCAGGTAAAAACACAACCACAACGGACAATAGATACATTCAATCTGTATATACATACATACACAAATTAAAGGACCTCACCATCTATTTTGCATGTTTGAGCCTAATATATTCAATTTTCATACATGTTATGT
>VXCM01008423.1:0-12706 GCA_014773175.1 Lucifuga dentata
GATGCATACATTGTACATAGGTGATGCATAGATGATGCATATGTGATGCATACGTGATGCATAGGTAGTACACAGGTGATGCATACATTGTACATAGGTGATGCATAGGTGGTACACAGGTGATGCATAGATGATACATATGTGATGCATAGGTGATGCATACATGATGCATAGGTAGTACACAGGTGATGCATAGATGATGCATATGTGATGCATACGTGGTACACAGGTGATGCATAGATGATACATATGTGATGCATAGGTGGTACATAGGTGGTACATAGGTGATACATAGGTGATACATAGGTGGTGCATAGGTGATGCATAGGTGGTTACATAGGTGATACACAGGTGATGCATAGGTACACAGGTGGTGCATAGGTGATGCATAAGTGGTGCACAGGTGATGCATAGGTGGTACATAGGTGGTGCATAGGTGGTGCATAGGTGATGCATAGGTGGTACATAGGTGATACACAGGTGATGCATAAGTGGTGTATATGTGATGCATAGGTGATATATAGGTGGTGCATATGTGATGCATAGGTGGTATATAGGTGGTGCATAGCTGGTGTATAGGTGGCGCAGCGGCAACAAGAAAAACAAGCTAATCCAAAGTAACAAAACTTGTTTCTCAATGATAAACATCCAATAAAAAAAATCAAACCTCTCCAAAGGAAATTTGTGTAAAATATATCTCACTAAATACATGTACATAGTTTACTGTTGTACATGTTTATGTACTATCATTATTATTATTCTGTTAAATTGATATGTGTCAGTGTGAGTTTGGGCAGCGGCAGTGATTCAGTCCTTCACTCTTACAGTGTTTCTGCAGAAAACTGCATTCCCTCCTTGAGGAGGTTCACATGCACCAAACTCACCCTGTCACATCCAAACAGCTGCAAATCTGAGGTCTGAACTTGATTTAATTTCTTCATCTTTATAAAAGCATTTGTAGTGGGGATGCAAATCTCAGCAGGGATGTAGGTTTTCACATGTAAGATGAACGGGTAAGCAGACATCAGCACGGGGATACTGATACACGCTGCGGTGTGTGTGTGTGTGTGTGTGTGTGTGTGTGTGTTGGTGTGATTGGTGGGTTGGAATATATATATATATATATATACACATGTATATATATATATACTGTATGTATATATATATACTTTTTTTCCCACAAACAAATCATAAATCGCTGAAATACGGGATACATCAGGACGCTTATGTAAACAAGAATCTAAAATAAGAACGGTCCTCGAAAATTAGGAGGTCTGGTCAGCCTATGTTAGAATATGCCGATTTATCTTGAAGGTGATGTGTTGTGAGAGGGAAAGCATATAAATATATTGAATCTTTTATTTAGGCCAGAAAGGAACCAGAAGCATTTGATTCAGTTTCTGTTGCGAAGCAGATAGTCTGATTCTTTTGATGATTGGGTGACAGGCAAATCTAATTTGAGGAGTCAGGTAGGGTCACTGTTAAAACTTTTGCCCCACACATGAAAAAGAACAAAAGGGAAATACAAACACTTGAAAGCCTGCTCCCAAAAGGTTTTACTGACCTCATGTTAGTCACGAGCAGGAAGACTTTTAGTCAACAGAAGATTCCCTCAAACTGGTTTTCACTACGTGTGCACTAAACTCTAAACAGAGATGATGGCCACATGGTGCCGTGCAGGAACGGAGGTTACTTACCAAGGTGAGCCATAGATCCTGAACCCTCGGACCGTGACTTCAGAGTCCTGAAGGTAGATGCAGTTGGTGAGCAGTGACTGGACGTTCTCGTAGTTCTCTGGCTTCAGCTTGGAGGCAGAGGGGAAGTAGTAGAAGTCCTGCTTGATGAGGTCAGCCATAAACTCCTGGTCAAAGGTCAACTCATGGTTCCCCGCAATTACTATCTTAATGTCATAGGGCAGGGTGCCTGGCAGAGGAGACAGAAAAAAGGATGGTGAAAAAGAGGAAGGATAGAAGAGAACATGAAAAAAGGAAGAGCAGAAACAAAACTGAAATAGGAACAGATGGTCAAGGAACAGAAACAGAAGATAGATTGGGGAGATAGAGAAGGGAAGAGATGAGGGAAAGGTAAGAAACAATAGAACACAAGTGACAAAAAATATTTGAAAATGGGAAAAAAAGGATACATAGACAAAAGAGAAAGGGGAGGAGAAGGATGCAGCAGAACAAAGACAAAAGAAGGAGATTTAGGGAAGAGAAAGGGTGAGAAAGTACATAGAAGGAAGGAGAGGAAAAGTGAGGGGAGACAGACAGCGAAGGAGGAGAGGGAAAATTAAGGATGACATGAAACCCATTCCAGACAGCTTGGCATTCACAAGCGACAAGGCTTTCTCACTGATTTTCCCTCCATTTCAGGCAAATCTGTACATCTGTCTTAGCTTCCCTCCATCAATCAAGGTCTCAACCCAGTGCACTGCTGTCTTTTGTTTATGGAGCCATATCTGAATGCATCCGTCAGGGAATCTTTATCTGCAGAAATGATGAAGAGGGAAAGCCGATAGAGCAGGGAGTTGATCATTCCGAAGTTTACGACACAGAATATAAAACATTTACACACTACGCCAACTGCTGCTGGTCTACCCATCTTTACCCCTCACTTTCATCATCCAGATTCTGTAATGAAAGNCACACACACACTCTTCCAGCTCAATGGCTTTAATTGGCTATTCAGAGCTCGGCACAGCAGGGTGCGATCGATCAGTGCCCATCAAACTGGGCACTGGCTGCCTCTCAGAAATCTACAGGATGCTTTCAAAGCTTTGCTGCTGGAAACAGAATCAGCACGACAAACATCTGCGGTCCAGCAGAATGTCTGACAGTTCAATCACTGCAGCTCTTTGACAATTACTACCAGGACGGTGTGGCGTGTATGGGTGTGTGTGTGTTTGAGTGACTTTGCTGCATGTGTGCATGTGTTTGCATGTGTCTGTGCGTGAGTGTGTGTCACATTAGTGAAAAGGAGTAATTAAACTCAGTTTTAGAAGAGGCTGACAGCCAGGCGATGGCTCTGTCATAACAGCCAATCAAAGCCCGCTGACAGAAAGAGAGAGGGGGAGGGGGAGGACGAAGAGAGGGACAGAAATACTTTAGGAAGCCCAAAAATCCTTGAGTGTGAAGGAGGAATAATAAGGAGATGAAAGCAGCTGTCACAGACTGCCCATCATTGTGGTTTGGGTCTCATACGCCCCCACGTTCCTACACAGCTCCCATTTGCTGGCAAAAGAGTTTGTGTTTAGTTGTCAAGCAGACACCAAAAAGCCCTTAAATGAGGGGCTGCACCTCCACATGACACACGGACATACACAATGCCTGAGCCATCAAGATGTGTTCGCTTACTTTTCATCAGTGTTTGACAAGTACTGCTCAGCCAACCTACATGCATAAACAAAGGCTGAATGGAAAGGTTGCACTGAAGTCTCAGTTCTCCCCGATGTTCTCGCCTCCATTTCAGCAGCATCTTCATCGAAGTTTGCAACCATCAAAGATTGAGTCCTTGTTAGTCTACATGCAAATTAATGAAGCTCATGAGTTTGTATTTTTGCTGTTCCGACCCAAAAAGCACTCAGAGTACTTCCAACAATAACCCTCACATTTGTTATTTTAGAAACAAAAATGTTTTAATGCATTTTAAACCGAAAACCTAAAACCCTTCCTCCTCTCTCTTTGTGTCAGCAGGCTTTGATTGGCTATTGAAACCTAACTTCAAAACACAATGGTGGGAATTTCCTACTGACAAGAATGACTTGTGCGGAGTCCTGCTGAGTGAAATCTGGCATGCTGTAGCGCCACCTACAGCACAAACCTACAGCCACTTACAATGCATTAGACGGTTACACTATTTATGTCAAGTCAATCACACCTACAAAATGTTGGCAAGCAATTACGGTAAAACAAATGGACATTTTTCAGAATCATTAAAATTATTCGTGTACCAAATTTGTTTAAGACCAGATGAAATTTATAGGAGGAACAGTGAAAATAAATGAATAAATTATATCACATCTTCATTATACATGTTGTCTTTATGCAGATGACTCTGTTCTTTACATCTGTGTTGACTCCACACTGATGCTTAGTATCTGCGGCTTTCATTTAATCTCCTTCAAAACCACATGCTTGGTTTTAAATTTGTACTAAACTTGGCTAAGATGGTAGTAGTTTAGCAGTACAGTGTCAGTCAGAAGTAAGTACACCCTGTTTATTCGTAAACAGAGTTTTTACTTTCTGTAGGTAATGTCTAGGTTGGATAGCCATTTGGATCTGTTGAGCCTTTACTGTAGCACATTTAACAATAACTGANCTAGGTTGGATAGCCATTTGGATCTGTTGAGCCTTTACTGTAGCACATTTAACAATAACTGAAATTAGGAAAATACTTCAAACAGAATTTGTATGAACTAATATTCTACATAACAGTTACATACACACACTTGTTTGGTAAGGGATGTACTTACTATGAAACTATGTTATGTAGGATATTAGGTAATGCAAATTCTGTTTGAAGTATTTTCCCAATTTCAGTTATTGTTAAATGTGCTTCAATAAAGGCTCAACAGATCCANTTTGAAGTATTTTCCCAATTTCAGTTATTGTTAAATGTGCTTCAATAAAGGCTCAACAGATCCAAATGGCTATCCAACCTAGACATTGCCTACAGAAAGTAAGAACTCTGATTTTATTCCTAGACAGGGTGTCCTTACTTCTGACTGACACTAATGTTCTATGAGTAATGTGATAAATGAGAGGGTTCCTTAATATAAATAACTGGGTAAGCTTCATTCTAAAACAGGGCTACTCAAATACAAATCTTAAAGATCCTCAAAGAAAATTTTCAATAAGACAAAAGTCAGTTTATGAAAGTCAGGCAAGCCAGGGTTGGATTGGGATCCTATTTTTTACCGGGAATTTAAGGTGTTGGGGGTGGGGGGAGATATATATTCATATCCTTTGTTGATAAGGAAAAGAATTTTTGAATGGATTTTTGAATTTTAGGGAAAAGATGGGCTGATCTAGTTATAATTTATTTTTAAGAATATTTTACAGGAACTCCACCTCCTCGTATCAAAGCAGCCTTCGTACTCCTCACAGACCTGCTCTGCTGAAAGGGCCAAAGAATTATATTCACTTTCTAAATGCTTTTTGTTATTGGAACACATTTTAAACTGACCTCATTAATAATACTCAAACATTTTCAAAAGATGATTTAACTTTTACAGTGTTGTTTAATTGCTTTTATCTGGATTTTATTGTTTTACACATGAATTTTTTGATAGATTATATTTTCTTATTCACACTTGTTTTGTTTATTTGACGTAACATCAGAGCTTCCTGTTGCGATTTTACTTGTGTTTCCTTATTTTATTGTATATCTGTACAGAATGTCAGAAGTGCTGGAGCACAATGGACTGAAATCTTCTTCACATCATCTTTAATAATGGCATGAACTTTGCCTGAGGATGGATCATATTTTAGCAGTATGCTGCTCAGCTCATCAGTGGTCGGCTGAATATTGTATTGAAATCTATGTGAATGTCAAAAAAGATATTTTGCTTCAGCCCATTGTTATTTCTGCTGTCAAACCTTGCACATGTGCAAGAAGAACATAAATACATAAAGTAGAAAGTGGCAGAGGAGTTTTGACGAGTGGAGATGCTCTTGTTTTATCTGAATTGTCTAAGAATATGACTATGACATCTAAGATATGTTCAAGTCTGACTCAGTTCTCTAACAGCCAACTTCACAACCAATCTGTGGAAGCTCATGAAAGAAGAATTCTCTTTAAACTAATGGAAAAAGAACATTCTTGTGTTGTGCATAACGGAATGAAACCCTGAAATTCTGCAGCATAAAGTGCATTTCTGAGCTTCTGTGCAGCAGCAACAGCTGGAGAAATATGAGCTTCATGTCAGGAGGAATTACTGCTCACGTCTGTCAGAAGCCATTTTCACACAGGACAGAAAATTATTGGTATAACTTTTACAAAGTCACACAAAAGTTAAATACTGAGTAATCGATTTGCTCCTCTGAGTAACGAGTAAAGGCACCAATTTTCCTCCTACAAAGAGGATTTTTTAGGACACAGAGATCTTGTTCTGTATTCTTTGTGCAGGATCTCCAAGATGAAGGCATGTCTTTTGTCTTTTCTTCTGAGCCCTCCGCTGCCTGTGGTTAAATATCACATGGCTACTTGTGTCACCTGATTGGCCAGCAGCTCTGCTTCTTTTGGTTCATTCAGCTCCTGTGCTGCTGCAGCAATGCATTGCTATCCTACCTGTGCTATTGTTAGCAAAACATGAACACTTTGATGGTGGAGTCATTTGTGGATATTCACACCTTTATAACCAATCAGAACAAGAGTTCAAGGATTCTGAAATTAGCTCAAATTTTTGGTTAGAAATCTCCAGGAAGTTACTCAATGATTCCAACCACATGGAGAATTATTCCCAATAACTTCGCTTGACGTCTATGAAGAACCAATAACTTTGTGACCCTAAATCAATTGTAACTAAAACCATATAACTTTTACCATGCCGTAGTCAACTGAGCTGGAACAGAGAGAAATTCAAATATTTTTGCCATTTTGTTTTCAATTTCAAAATGAATAATAGCATTGCAACAATAATTCGACGGAAAAATATTCAGTTGAAACTGTTCTGACAAAGGCTGTATCAGAAAGGTTCAAAATAGACCAAAGCAAATCAATTTAACAAAGCTTATAGTGAGAACACATCATCCATACATCATCACATCTCACTAAAATCTGTAACAACCAACCAAATTCATATCTGATCACATCCAGCTGTCAGCAGAGTTTTCTCGCATGTTTACCAGCCTGCTCTTTTGCTGCTTCATCTTAACTTATTTGCCTTGAAGTAATTTTGTTTAAAGTAATATTATACAACAATTAGTTCTGACCAAGTATTTTGATTGGAAAGAGGCGTTTGAGGAGTGCTGAGATAGAGTATAACAGCACTGCGACTTTTAACTACGTCTGACTCCGCTTTACAGGCATTCTAATAACTGTTAGTTACAGTAACAGGAGACCATCCATAGAGAACAGGAACGATGGATGGAGCAGCGTTCTGTCTGATCAGGCTGTGAACTCATCACAATCATCAGAGTCCTGCACCGTACCCGGCCCTACACAGGTCTGTCCGAACCCAAGCCATTCTTAATGAAATTCTCAGCCCCAGCCCGACCTGAGGCTCGTGGTCTTTTTTTTTTTTTTTTTTTTTTTTTGTCAGAACCAGAAGTTCAGCTCTTTTCAAACTAAAAGTAGCATCTGTCAGCTGCTGCTGCAGTGTTCAGAAACCAGTGATGCTGCAGTTTCTGAGCACCAACATGTGAGGCAGCATCAGGCGGCGTGTTATAATGTGAGCAGAGAGAGGAGGGGGAAAAAAAGTCTGAGCCCGGCCCGAGCAGAGCCAGTGTTGTGAAATTCAGCCTGAAGCTTGGCCTGATTTATAAAGCATGTAGGGCTCTATCACACACGCTACCTAAGCTGCTGTCAGAGACTCTTATTTCACTGGAAACATGCAGATATGATCATACAAAGTAACTGGCCTGGTAACGTGTACACAAAGTAGCCAGCAAGCTAGTCTGCAGGAAAATGTTTGTGTTGCTTAGCAACAGTCCAGCTACGGAACTATTTGTGTTGGCAGAGCCAAATAAATGATTAAATCATAATCTGTTGCTGCTTATTACTGTTAATAAATGTTGCTTGTAGAACTGTTATATCAAAGCAGCATCAGACTGGAGGACGTGCTGCTGGACTGAATATCAGCACGGCTGTGATTATCTTCCTACGACCAATCACAGCCCTGCTGATATTCAGACAATGGCATGACCTCTCTGTGTTGTTCTTAATTACTGTAGTTATATATATTTTTTTCTCTTGAACTTTCCATAAACTGGAAAGTTCAACATCAAAGGTTTTTGTTTTTGTTTTTTTTTAACTTGCAGTGAGTACAATTGGATAAATCTTTGTTTTATCCCATTTCGTAGATCACAAAGTGCAACACATTTATCACACGTCACATTTTCTGTGTGTCATGCAGCTCTAATGATGACAGTCATGGTGGTTTTTGGAAGGAAAGCTCACTAGGAAAGCAGCCAAAGCCTGCGTGCAAGCAGCGTGTACCTGGAGACGTGTGTTGCTGCAGTCTTTGTCTGAGGCTGCAGCTCAGTGTGAAGTGATTGATGAACGCTGGACTGCAGGCGCAGCAGAAATGCAGCGTAAAGAGACGCTCAACAACAATCTAGCAACTTTAGTCACTGAGCTCTTTGTTTGTTTTTTTTTTGTTTGTTTTTTTACATGCTGCAGCTCACAACATGTTTACTTTTCTTTTTTTAGTTTTTCCGCCATGTGGGACAGCAACAAACCTGTAAACCACAAACACGTCCCTGTCAAAAACGTAGCTTTTGAGAACCAAGTGAAGACAAATCAAAGACTATATGTCATAGAATAAATCGCTAATCCTTAATTAAAAAAAAAAAAAAAAANTAAAAAAAAAAAAAAAAATATTTCTACAGTCTGGCAGAAAGTCAAAAACTTTCTACAGTCAACATTTTGCTATTTTATGTTGGTCTTCTCAAAAAGATTTATTTCTAACAGTTCTTCCCTGACATTTTTTTTTTTTTTTAATAACAATTTTCAAGAAACAAGTTGACAGAACTGGTAGAAACTGCAGGAGTTTCAGAAACTAATATTTGCAGGATTTTTGCTGTGTGGCTTTTTAAGAGGGAACATCAAAAGACAATTTTATGAAAAAATAAAACTGCAAAATTACTTCAGACTGAAAGAACGACGTGATGTTCAAAGACACGAAGAAAAGCAGCTGGATGAGCTCATCAGATACACGCCTGGAACCTCAAAAACAAGGTGCGTGTGTGTGTGTGTGTGTGTGCGTGTGTGTGTGTGCGTGTACGTGTGTGTCCCTCATAAATTGTGGAACAAATAAACACGATCTGTGTCTCCTCAGAAATTCTGCAGCGTGAGCAGTTTTTCCACCCATGAAGTTTGACGGCCAACTGTAAACTGAGAGAAATAAATCATATGGAGAAAAATAATACTTCACCAGCTGGATATAAGTAAAGCACACACACACACACACACACACATCTATTTAGCAGAATTAAATTTTGATTTCATGGATGAATTTTTTGACAGTTCCCTGGAAAAAAGCAGCAGGATGGTGAGCTGTGAGTGAAAGCTGCTGACGGCTCGATGTGAAAGCAGCAATTCTGTCAGATAAAACACCAAGAACAGAAACGATCGCCAACAGCAGATACTGAGCATGGAAAGAAAGAACGGACACAAACAAAATACCACACTTCTCCATCAAATGAAAATGAGTTTGCTGCTGTTAGTGACAAAAGAAGAAGAGGAGGAGGGTGGGCGGAGGTGGAGGAGGGGACGTTCCACCATCCAGTCTCTGCTGCCCTCCAGCTTTTGTCTTTAAGCCACTTTTGATGAACAAATCATTTTCATTTGCGTGTGAATGAGAAGCGGAGCAGAAGGCCGAGCCTGCTGTTCTGCTGCAGCTACAGCAGCAACGCATGCAGACCAGTTCCTCCTCTCTCTAAATGTGGGTTTTTGTGAGACGCACGCTCCCTCCAGTCACTCACACACACACACACACACACACACACACACACACACACACACACACACACACACATTGTCTGCATACAGTGGAAAATCCTTTGTTCTCCCTCAGCTCTGTGAGGAGCCGTGCAGCCACACGCAGACAGTGTGTGTAGACATGGTTTTAAATATGTGTGTATGTGTGGTAGAGGAGTGTGTGCTTGCAGAGAGAGAGTGTGTGTGTGTGTGTGTAAGCCCGTGGGTGTATGTTTCCCACGGCCACCACAGGAAGTGTGCCAGAGTTGGGCCACCATTGTTGTGTGTTGTGTTGGGTGGTCTACTCTCCCTGTGCTCAAAGCCTGCATGACCTACTGCCTGCATGCATGTATACACACGTGCGTGCGTGTATGTGTNCTCCCTGTGCTCAAAGCCTGCATGACCTACTGCCTGCATGCATGTATACACACGTGCGTGCGTGTGTGTGTGTGTGTGTGTGTGTTTGTGTGTGTACATGCTTGTGCGTGTGTGTGTATTAAATTAAAAACTCATGGCCAGAAGTTTCCCACTTTCAAAGACAAATTTAATTCCAAAGTCTGTTTGTGTGTGTTGATATCAACTAGTAGCCAAAAGATTCCTGCCAAAATAACTTAATAACAAAGTGTGTGTGTGTGTGTGTGTGTGTGTGTGTGAGAGAGAGAGAGAGAGATGGATGATGAATGGAAGTAGGAACACTTCTATCTTCCCACCTCAGCTTAAACTTAAAACTCACTTGTTTCATTTAACTCACCACCTACACTCTGCTTCTGCACACACACACACACACACACACACACACAAAATTCATACACACAATCATACAAGCAGACAGAAAACAAAGACAGACAGCAATTATAAGTCACTTTACACAAACACCACCTACTGAGTGATGCATCCAAAACACACATTTTATCTGAGTGCAGCAGCATCTTCATCCTCACTCTCTCTCTCTCTCTCACACACACACACACACACACACACACACAACCTGTGACAAAGACAGATCCACCACATCATCAACCAGCTCCTAGGCAGTCTCTGTGTGTGCTGCAGTCCATCTCTGTCTGTTTTCTGCTGCATGCAGGCAGGATGATGCAGCTTAACATCACGCTGCAACGTTAACACCCACACCATACACCCACCTTAAAAATCCATGTTTCTCCTGCTAATAGTTACGCAGCCTTATGAAGTCACGGTCCTTTAAATTTTTCCATAAACGCAGGTCTTCTTTTGGGACTATATTCCCCGGTGGAGGCATACATTCACTCCACGCTTTTTATTGAGCTTAAACGCTAAAATTACATAACTTCTTAAAAAAAACCTGAATACACGTCTTGTTGATGATGATGGATTACCTATCCCAAGAACATTTCAAGTATCAACAAGTTGATTTTAATAGCGTACCAGAATGAAAAACCATTGGAGGTCTGGAAGGTAAGAAAAACATTTTTAATTCACTGTTCCAGTACTATGCTTTGGGAAATGATTGTCAGTAATGTTACATGTATGAAAACTGAATATATTAGGCTCAAACATGCAAAATAGATGGCATGCTCCTTTAATCCTGATTTTCTCATGATTTTTAACTTTGGTCTGAATCACATCGTCTGAAGGAGCCTTGAAACACGAGCCAGGCTCCGTGGCGCTGCGCGTGAAGAAATGCTTCCATTCAAAGCATGTGATGCACTGTTACACGTCTGATTCTCCTCTGCTGTTTCACGCTAACAGGATCGCTGCCGTCTGCTTATGCTCTAAAGCCAAGGCTAATGCCAAGTCAGCAGCAGACTGTATACAGCAGCCTGACCCAGAAAACACGTCTGACACAGACAGAGACCAAAAAAGACATCACGAGGAATATTGGTGGAGGGTTTGCTCATTTTCAATTTTTTTTTCCTCGAATTGGACAAAAAGAAAGCACTTATTTGGAAAAAAGTGGGATGCTTTGAAGTGCATTTTCATACCAATGAAAATGGATCTTTCTCATGGATACACATACACACATTTATGCAAACACACACATGCAGTCTTTCAAGTGTGCAAACAGAAGACAGAAAAGCAGAGAGGGACAGATGGGAAATGGTTTGCTCAGATTTATAGTCACTTGAAATTCCGTTGAGTTTCCTGATGTTAAAAAGCATAAAGCGTCGTCGTTACGTTCTCATCCAAGAACAGCAACTGCTGTGTACGCGGCAGATTACCGCAGGAAGGGAGAGAGGAAGACAAGAAAACAGTGTGGAGGAGTGAAACAAGGTGTGGAGGAGGTGAGAGAAAGGCGATGGAGTTAGGGGGAAGAAGCAAAAAGAAAGAGAGGAGAATGAAAGAGAGAGAGAGAGAAGGGGGGAGGTAGAGCAGGCATCATGAAACTTTAATGCCCTCGCTGTTACCGAGCTAAAGCAGCAAGCGAAGGGGGGAGAGAGAGAGGGAGAGGAGGTGAAGAAGGAGGCCGAAAGTGGAGGATGTTCAGAGGATGAGGAGGCGAGAAACACACACACACACACACACACACACACACAGATGAACATTCACTCTCGCAGGCAACAAAATAAAAACACGTTCACATATAAAGTGCCGACATAGCAATCGCATCATGGCCGTCACATATCTATTATTCAGCAGCTAGGGGGTGAAGCAGGCGCTAAATAAAGAGTTTTAGCCTCCGCGAGAGAGAAAGAGAGAGAGAGAGAGAGAGAGAAAGCTGCTGTCATCAGGTTGAGTGAAAGAGNCCGCGAGAGAGAAAGAGAGAGAGAGAGAGAGAGAGAAAGCTGCTGTCATCAGGTTGAGTGAAAGAGTGAGATGAGTGTGATCTGTGGTGAACGGCAGCATTCTGTGGTTGTGTCTTTGTCTCATAGTGTAAATATGAACACCAAGCAAAGATTTCATCATCATTCACTCACAGTTATTAGCTTTAGTCTGGAACAGCCCCAAACCTTACAGTATGAAATCAATAAGGTGGGGAAAAAAATTAGATTTTTCCATTAATTACAACTCAAATGTAAAAGGTTCTGTTCAGTTGCGTGGCCTCCTCGCATTGGGTTTGGGCGTGTGGGGGGTCTGGGTGTGGGCGGGG
>VXCM01008424.1:0-7500 GCA_014773175.1 Lucifuga dentata
GAGGTGAGGAGCTGAAGACCAGGCAGGCAGAAATGGCAGGTGAGTAGCTGAGGACCAGGCAGGCAGGAGTGGCTGATCAGACATGCAGAACTGTGACATCAATAAATCCCCTTTATATGTTTGTAATGCACATATGCCTTCACATTCTTTTTTTATGCAGTCTTGTATAGTTCTTTTGGTACATGTGAAAACAAATAAAGTTAAAAAAAAATAAGCATATGACTCACCTTCTTCTAATGTGATATGGTGCATGGAGGCAGAGCTGTTAAACTCCAGCGGACTCTCCTGGAGCTTGGTGCCAGCCTGTGCGTCCCTCTCTCCCCCATGTCCCGTCCCCAGCACCCTTCCGTGGGATTCCCAGCCCTCGTAGTGGGAGTAAGGTGCTGGGCAGACATCCTGATACGGGCTTGGGTTGGAGGGAGGGGACGAGCACACCTCCTGAGGATAAGCAGAGTAGTGGGGGTAAGGGGAAGTGGGGATGGGAGGAAGAGGGGAGGTGGAGATGGGACTGCCAGCAGGGAATGGACTGAGAGAGGAGGAGTGGGAGGGAGAGGGTGAGGAGGACAGGTAGGGGGAGTCGAGCCATGGAGAAGGGGAGGGAGGCTGAGGACCGCGAGGATACAGAGGAGGAAGGAGCTCAGTGAAGCCCAGCTCCAGGTTCTCAAAGCTGGGGTGGCGCTCAGACAGGGTCCCCCTGGACCCTCCAGGCTCTTCCACCACAGGATCAGGTTTGGAGCAGTACTCTTCATGGTAGCTGGTGGCCGTGCATGGAGGGGAGTAGGTGGAGGGGTAAGTGGCCAAGTGGAAACCCAGGCCTCGCTCCTCGACTGCGTGATCGCTTCTCAGGTGGATCTCCCGGTCCACTCTGGCTTGACCTCCCATGGGACACATAGTCCGCCCGTCAAGGGGTAGCACAGAGGGCCGGGAGAGCAGGGGGTCCTCCTCTTTGAACATAACTGTGGAGAAAACAGAAACACTTCAAGTCCATTATGTCATGGATGTCATACGGTGCTTTGCGTAAAAATCTCCTCCAAGAAGGGAACGAACTGAAGTTGGACTTACTGGGAAGATACTTGAAGCAGTGTGTGCTGCTCCGTTTTCTCTTCCCGTTGGAGACGTACAGACTGACAGACACAGGCCGGCTGACGGACAGGTCGCTGTACGCTGGGACCCTCACACACAGCAAACACTAGAAGGAATGAGGTGAGAAATCACACATCGCTTAGCACTGATCATCACAAAGTGTAAAAGTGTGTGAAAGTGGAACTTGGACTCAGTTCCTCGGTCTAGCTTTTTGGAACAACACCCACACACACACACATACCTCATTGCTATTGTCACGGTCGACATGTGCCTCTTCCTCCCACTGCAATTTGCCATCTAGTAAATAAAAACACATGGTAACATTTAGAATTAAAGTACAAGCGGCGCATAATATTTTGCTCTCACATTTGCTCCCACTGGGCACGGCATAAAACTAATCTGTTATAAATCAGGTCTCTTCTACTCCTGAATCAGTCTGCATTGATAGCCGAATGCCTAAAATAATAATAATAAGCTGAATGAGGAAAGAAACTTGACGTACACTTCTTTATTCTTAATAGAGCTTTTGTATAACAATAAATTACCTGTCCCTCTCTCCATGAACAGCACTCTGGAGATGGGCAGGAAGTTGCTGCCACTCAGCAGCAGCTCCTCCCCTCCCTCCACAGAGCAGGAGGTCAGACTGACGGACTCGATGACCGGCAGCTCCTGGGCCGAACGCTGGGCTGATGCACACGAGCAAGATCCAAAAAAAAAAAAGNCAAAAAAAAAAAAGGGTGAGACATTTAAATTCAATTCAATTCAATACCTTATTGCCATGTCAGCACAAAGTTGGTAGGAATTTGTCTCGCTGCGCTCACAATACACAAACAGACAATAAATAAACAAACAGTCAGTGATTACACATATATATCTGATAAATCTAAAAAGTGAGTCCTGAGACTCATTAAAAATNGTCAGTGATTACACATATATATCTGATAAATCTAAAAAGTGAGTCCTGAGACTCATTAAAAATGCTCATTAGCAATAAATCCTTTTATTGTCATTGTTATTGCTTTTATTGTCTGATCTGTATTTACGTATTTGCTGTTTATTTATTTATTCATTTATTAGCATTTTACTGGCTTTTTATTTTATTATTTATTATTTTTTATTTTCTACTTTAGTTTTGATCCATTCTCTTGTCTATCATTTGTGTCCTTGTTTTAACGGTAGTTAACTGAACTTCACCTGAATTTTTTGTCCTGCTCTTGTTTTGCCTGTCTGTTTGGCTTTCTGCTGTTATATTGTATTGCTTTGTCTGTCAAAACACTTTGTAAACTCTGTTTTTAAAGGTGCTATATAAATAAAATTATTCTTCTTATTATTATTATTATAAATAACAGCTAAAAAGCGCAACATCAGATCGGAGCTAAACTACATGAAATTGTCATAACAATTACAAAGAACGATTTTAAAAACGAGATCTTTAGAATCATTTAAAACATGAATTGCAGATGTGTATGTGTTCCTGAATCTGTCGTCTTTGAGGGGAGAGATTTCAGCCTTTTTCCCGAAGGAAGAAATTTAAACAGAGAGTTAGCAGGATGCAACGGGTCTTTTAAGATTTTTAAGGCCAGTTTTTTCAGACGTGACTCATGGATTTCTTTGAGAGCAGGAAGTTTGATGCCAATGGTTCTTGAGGCTGTGCCACACAATTCCCTCTGTTTTGCTTCCTGGGTTGGGATGTTGTTGGAGCACACTGTTATTGAGAAAGTGAGAACAGATTCTATCACAGATCTGTAGAACAAAAGCAAACCTTCTCTTGAAACTTTACACTTTTTCAGCTGTCTGAGGAAGAACAGTGGTTGGTGGGCTTTTCCTATGATGGCTGTCGTGTTGTCTGTCCACTTCAGGGAGGAAGAGATGGTGGTACCAAAAAACTTAAAACTGACCACCTGGCCATTGATTGCCAAGGGTTTGATATCTATGGGGCCCTTTCTGAAATCATTTCTCTTGTTTTAGAAACATTCAAATGCAGATTGTTGTTAAGATACCAGCTAGTCATCAGGGCAATGTCCTCCCTATAAGCAGTTTCATCGTTGTCAGAGATGAAAAATGTATATTGTGCTATTGATGTAGCATTTCATCAGTGACATGCCAAGCAAAATAGTAACTTTGCCTTTCGTATAGTCCCTTGCAATCAAGTCTGCATAAAATTGCATGCGATAGGCCACTCACAGCATTCGATGGGCAGCGAGGCGACCTGCAGAGCCAGTACCCGGCCAAGAGGGGCCACAGGGGGCACCAGAGGGAGGTGGGTACGGAACACCAAACGAACACGCGTGTTCTTTCTTCCGACATCTGTCTCTCCTTTCCTCAGTTCAATGTCCGAGTTTCTCAGCTTCAGGATCCCAGCGCAGTCGATGCTGAGTCACACAGAACAGCTTCTTTAATTTCTGCAGGATACTAGAAATACACTGACTGGATAATTACACACATGGATATAAACTCACAGTGCGGTCATGTTGTTCTCAGGGGTGAGGGGGATGTCCAGAAGCTTGGTCCCAGCCTGGACACTCTCATGACTGGCAGTGCCCACCATCTTCCCTGTCACCCTGAGGGGGAAGACAAAGGCCACGGGTACGGGTACAGTTAATGCTAAATACAGTGCATACCTTTGGCTAGATACTAATTATAGCCTAAAGGTGGCCTAAAGAGAAAGAAACCAATACAATAATAGGATTTAAATGATTTATTTATCATAAGAAACAGTGTCGACATATTACATTTGAAAAAATTAAAAAAATATTGAAATAGCTCCCAATGTTAAAGGACCATACCACCTTTTGCACGTTTGAGCCTAATATATTCAATTTTCATACACGTAATGTTACTGACAAACATTTCCCAAAGCATACTACTGGAACAGTGAATTAAAAATGTTTTTCCTACCTTCCAGACCGCCACTGGTTTCAGTTCATTCTGGTACGCTGTTAAAATCAACTTGTTGATGCTTAAAACATTCTTGGGATAGGTAATCCATCATCATGAGCGGCACGTGTATTCAGGCTTTTTTTTTTTTGTTGAAGTTTTGTAATTTTAGCGTTTAAGTGGAATAAAAAACGCGGAGTGAATATATGTCTCCACCGAAGAATATAGTCCCAAAAGAAGATCTGTGGTTATTGAAAAATTTAAATGACTGTGACTTCATAAGGCTGTGTAACTATTAGCAGGTGAAACATTGATTTTTANATTTAAATGACTGTGACTTCATAAGGCTGTGTAACTATTAGCAGGTGAAACATTGATTTTTAAGGTTATATCACTTGTATATTTGATTTTGAAAGATTAAGAGATTTTGTAAAATATCAGGAAAGCTGAAATACGGTTTTATCCTTTGGGAAATGATTGTCAGTAACCTAACATGTATGAAAATTGAATATATTAGGCTCAAACATGCAAAATGGCTGGTACGGTCCTTTAAAAATTGATTTTTAAAAAACTTTGGATATAGATCAGCAGCAAATTTTACTGGGTTTGTCCCTGGGTCATGTCCTAGCCTTCCATCCTGGTTACAAATAAACAACAAACCAGCCAATCAGCCAAACAGGAGACACCGGTGAAAATAAAACCTCCTTGTTGGAGGTAATAAAATATGGCAAGCGAAATTCTACTGATACCATTAATTAGAAAGAACAACTCATGATGTGAGTCTAAAACACACCAGTTGGATCAGATATGACAAATTGGATAAATGCCCTGCTGTTGCTCTTTGCAAAAAATATGGCAATATTTTGCCTTTTGTGCATTAAACTGAACAAGCTAAATTAAAAGCCAGAAGTAGCTGGTGGTAAGTTCTGCAAAGGTTCCTTTAATATCCATGCATGACAGAGATGTGCCTGATAAGAATTGATTTATAGAGATAAAGCGCAGTACCTATGTATCTGATAGAAAGGATGGGGCCGGATCGATCGGTCATCAGCTGATCCAACAAAAACCTGGAGGGAGAGCGGCTTCCTGTCTGTGTAGCCACACAGCTGTAGAAACACACACAAACTCATGAGGCTAACAGCAGGGGGCCACTACACATATCTGAAGATTATATTCCAATATATCAAATCAGACATTTTTGTTTTACTTCATATTTCTAACATGATTTCATGCTTTCTTAGCTAATTAAACTGAACCTTAACGACAGGATGTCCCGCTGGTGTTGCCTTGACGGCCCCTCTGCTCCCCTCTGTCTCATAGTGGGCTCTGTGGTGTGGGCGGGGCTGCACCTCAATACGCAGCTCGTACTGGTCAAACTGGGACGGCAGCGGCCAATCAAGTGGCGGCAGGGCATTAGACCTAAAAGTAATCAGTTATTGAGAATTTTATATGTCGTGAACACGGTAAAGGTAAAGATATTCAACTTCATAACCAGGCAAGGATGCACCCCAACCAAGATATATATGATTATATGGTGGCAAAATAATTTCATTTACAAATAGGGCCATGATAGATGAAAAAAAGCTTATTTTTGACAAACGACTTTAAGAATCATTGCATACAGAAAATAGCTTGACATTATATCATACAGTATCATATATGTGAGCTTGTGCATGTATGTTCTTGCCTGAATAGAGGGCTGTGCGCGCTGGCTCGGGTCCTGCCCCAGCCCAGAGCGGGAGGTACAGACAGGTAGTCCATGCCCACTGATGAAGGCTCTTTCCTGTGCTGGTGGGTGTCTGGTAGGGGGCATGGGGAGCTGTGGCCTGGAGCCTGCTCCTGATCCACCTCCCTGGGAGACAACTAGAAGAAAAAAAAGCATCATCATAAACAAAGTATAAATCTATGCCTTCTAGTTTAAATTACTGCATTATTGCTCTCAATCTTAAAGCATAAGTAGGAGATTTTTCCAGTTATCCAGATAGTTTCCAGTTAGTTTTTCCAGTGCAACGGTTCAGAAAGATGTAATTTTAAATTTAACTACTCTTCTCACAATGCTATTCCCTCTTGCTTTACAGAGTATTAAATATTAAATATCTCTTTGTTTTATCTATTACATAGCAACTTTTTTTTTTTAAACCTGCACCTTATTTCTCCTATTGTTGGTTGTTGTTTTTATATTCTGTTTCTCCTGTTTTTTTTTTTTTTNTTTTTTTTTTTTTTTTATCTTATTTTTATCTATTTTTATCTGACTTTTGTTCCTGTTCATTGCTGCTGGTCTGAGAGTCACCAAACTTAATTTTGTTGTATTCCTACAATGACAGTAAAGTGTGTGTCTTATATTACAATCAATGGATCAGATAAGATAATGGCCATCCCACATTCTACAGCATTCTAAATAGGATTTTTAAATAGAATTGCAATAATTCGATCATTTGGATGAATTTTGATTTGTGCACCAGGAAGTAGTGTGCACCACTCACAGATAGAGATGATGTTAGGATTTATTTTGGTTATTTTACTTGCCGAAATAAAATGATTTACTTAAAAACCAAGCCAGCCTCTTTACCTGTTCCAATGACGTCTTCCTGGTTTTCTGTGGGATGCTGAGCTCACAGCTGCTGGGCGGAGCTTGTGACTGAAGAGTCGAGTCTCCACTCTCCAGGTGGCATCCATGGAGCTCCTCTGAATAACTGCCCCTCCGAGAAGTGCAGGGGGAGGCCAGCGGGGAGTTTCTGCGCTTTTTCCCACCAGGGGAAGCTGGTCGAGATGACGGCGAGAGCCCAAAATTGACAGCGGCCTCGTTTAGCTCCTCCTCCTCAACCAGCAGGGAGTCACAGCTGGAGGCGGGGCTTAGCCAGCCACGGGAGGATGGGCTGGAGGCGGGGCTAGGGCTAAGGGAGCCTGGGCATCCATCACGGTAGGTAAAGGGGTCCAGCAGGGGGAGGTAGAGACGCTCTCGGTCCCAACCACCACCACCACCACTACTACCACTTCCCAGGTCCCAGTAGTTGGAAATGGCGGGTGCTGAGTCATCTTCAGGTGAGATGGTGGTGATCTGGATGCTGGGACACTCGACCACACGAGACTCTGACACCTGGAGAGAGCAAGAGCACTTTAGTTTCTCAAGTTTGGCTCAGTGCAATCACAACTACAGCTGTGTCTGCACCACAGTGGAAACGGTAAAGGAACATACTGGTGGTTTTGTTTCTTTAGCTAATTAACCACAGATCACATACACTAATGACTATTATCCAAACTTGTTCTGCTTTTTGGCTGCCAACTCTCAAATATTGGATGTCTGACTTTCCCATAAGCAACTAAAAGCATCAATAAAGAAGAATTCTAAACACACTTCCTGTTCAAAACCACATTGTCATACAGCAATTAATGCCCACATGGGACAGGGCCTAATTAGTCCACTCTGCTGTCTCACCTGTACAGAACGTGCCGGCAGACTCTCATAGGTCCCACTAAACTCTCTGACCAATGTCCTCCGTGGGGGTGGAGAATGCATTCCAGCCCTCTGATTGGATGAGG
>VXCM01008424.1:12500-17171 GCA_014773175.1 Lucifuga dentata
CTAATATTTTGTGAGATTATTTTTAACTTTGCATGTAAAAATCATTATCATTAATAAAGTGGAGTAAAAAAAAAAAGTCTCACAAAACAGAAATATACAAGCAAAGTACCGGCACCTTAAAAATACTTTCTTACTTTCCACTTCTGCTTTCCTACACAAAATACATCTTATTTTTAATCTAATTTTCATTCCTTCTTTCTATCAGTTTCACCTAAATAAAATTTGCGTCCAAACAATATCAACTTGCCATTTCCCTCAGTATCAACAACAATGACGCACATTTTTAGAGTCAAAATAACACGATTATCATTCCAATCATGAGCTGGACTGACTGCCTGCTAAAGCTGCTATTGTAGGTCGACATCATGGCCACCAGAGCCCTGATGTTAACTGTCAGTTAGTGAACATAAGAGGGCCCATTTCCTGTGGTGTTGAACATGACAGCTCCCTTTTTTGGCTGTCACTCTTCCTTCTCCTCCCCCTTTCTCTCTCTTTTTTTAAACCTCAGTCCTTTTTCTACTCCTCTCATCTCCCCGCTAAGTCCTTGTCCCTCCTTCTCTGCGTTTTCCAGGCTCTCCCTCCTCTGCTTTTCGCTCTCCCTCCCCTTCCTCTCTGTGAAAGATCTGTTTCTCATTATCCTCTGTAGTCTGCTCTCTGTCTGAGTCAGGAGATGAAAAACTTAAATAAACCCCCCCCCCCCCCNCCCCCCCGTCTCTCATTCACTCTCATTTGCTCTCTTCTCCCTCTCTGTCGTCCTTCCTCCCCTTCCACTAGTTCTCACAATCATTAGGTTTGCTGTATGTTACTGGTGTGTAACTGGGGGCCTGTTTCGTTCTCCCTGTCATCCTCTGGGGGTTGTGTGGGCAGGCCTTGGAGCTTGGACTCCTCTCAAGATGTTGCAGTCTGGTTGGGGAGAGAAAAAAGTATCTCCATTAACTTCTCTTTACAAAAGCGCCCTGAATTACAGCAACTTGGTTGGCCTATTGGACTACGTAGCTCCTTGAATGCTAAGCCGGCCCTGTGCTGTTGCTTTGCCTGCTTGTTGCAGTGCTGCAGTGTCTGAAACTAAAATTTTCTGGTCGGAACAATTTCAGTAGGTCAAACCCGGAGCCCTTTTAGAAATGGAAAGTTTTTAAGGGCTTGTGAATCAGTAGAGCTAAACAGCTAATAAATTTTTTAAAAGGTACCGTTGTAATGTGATGGATGAGTGCAACATACTGGAGGAATGGCTGAGGGTCAAGTTTTATGACAGGAGATGCAAAAGAAAGGATTCCTGTGGATGTGACGCCGCCGTGTGGTTAAAGGTAGAATAATTTTACTATCCTCAGTTTCCTGCTCCATCATAGCTTGAAGGCACAGATTATTATAATTGTCAGTGAAAAATGTTGGCTAACATGACTCCTGGTGCTGCAGTGATTTGAGTCAGAGGGAAACAGATGAGGAAAAAATGATGACTTTAACTGAAAGAATTTTGTGCTGGAATAAGATGGATGGTTGGATTTGAGTCAGTTTCACTTAATTTAGCTGAGAATGAGTCCAGTATCAAGTTCTAGTATCAGTAGATTCATCATCATCTCATTTCCCACTTAGCATATGTTGTATGTCTGATGTCAAGTGTGTACAGTATCTATAAAAACAGTTAAATATAAAGTGGGGGTTCGTATAGAACCATAAAGATACCGGCTGCCAGCTGCCAGATGAGCAATCTACTTAGATTGTATATATAGTCAAACTGAAAACCTCATGGCTGTTATTTTGCCACGACTTTTCTAGGAGCTTGCAGCTTATGGAATCATTTAATACCAACGCTATAATTTCAAAATGTTTAAAGGTTTTAATGATTACTGCAAAAGCTGGCATATCATACAGATAAGTGTAGAAATGTATAGTATATATATCACTTATCAGTATATGCCAACTTTTGCAGTATATATATATATATATATACACACACATGTATATATATACATCTACATATACATATAGATGTATATATACATATATATACAGGGTGTACTAAAAAAATGTATAGACACTTTGAATGATTATAACTCACTCAAACTTTCTTTTTTTGCAGGTGTAACTGATTTGAAGTAATGGCAGAGGCAAAACTAAGTAAAAGCTTCTACACTTGTCTTCTTTAACTAGGATTATAAAACCTAGATATATCTTAATAAACACTGTATTTATAATCATTCAGAGTGTGTATAAATTTTTTGGGACACCATATATATATATATACATCCTAATGGTTTAAGCTTCAGATTATAGTTCAGATCAGTCATTTCTTACATGACACTCCAAACAATATATATTTTGAATGTGAGGCTCACAACTTTTCAGTCAACCATTGTAGCTGTCTTGCTGTTAAATTAAGCTGGATTGACAAATTTATATGTAATTATTAAGCCAAACTGCAAAGTTTTCCAGATTTACCCTGATGAAACCTATGATTTCTATTCTCAACCTTTTCTACCAAACAACAAACATTTGTTATTAAAAATACATTCTGTGCTAGTTTGTGAACGGCTTTGAATGATGGCCAGAGTCAGTGCTGCTATTAAATACCAACATAAAACAAGTGTGTGCATGTTAACAAAACCTTCCAAGATGTTCCTTCCTTCATTCTTCCAGCTTCAGCTCCGACTATCCACTCTGTCTCTCCACCTGCTGCTCCACCCAGGAAGTCAGCATTCCTCTGCTATCACAGACTTGTATCAGCTAGTGTGTATGCGCATGTGGGTGTGTGCGTGTGTGTTCTTTGAATGCAAGTTTGTGCTTGTGGTACTCTATATCCATGACATAGGCAGCCTGTGCAAGTGTTTGAGTCACCTATACAAATTCCCCACTCCCTTAGATTACGCAACTGTTATTGCCAAGTGAGTTAAAACTGCCTTGGGACATAAAAAAATGCTTTGCTGTAAATACATGTGGGAAATGTTTAATGGGGGAATGCTTGTTTATTTATGAGATGCAAAGTATGCATACAGACAAAAATGCATGAGAAGCACTTCACCAGATCAAATATGAAGAAGAAAATATTTGGATGCAGAGAGGGAAGAGAGAGAGAGAGAGAGAGAGATAGAGAGATTTAAAGCACAGACACACCTCTCTGTCTTGTCATGTTACAACATGCTGACAGCAGCATGTTGTAACCTATGGGGAAGGACTTAATCAGTTTATTAGGGACTGAGCTAAAACACGCTGTGGTAAACGGGGAAAGGAGATACAGAAAACATCGGAGAGAGCAGAGCGCAGAGAGATATCTGAATCTGACACACATCAAGGAAACATCCACCTCTGAAAAGGTCAGTCACTCAGACATTTACTAGAATAATCTCAGTAAATTCATTTTAGACTTCTGCTTTCATATTTTTTTTTACCATTATCCACATCTTTCAAACATTTCAGCTGATTTCCAATGCTGTTTGTCTTCAAAAACACACTTTTACTGGACTGCAGGATTTAGTCAGAGCAGAGTAACTTCAGATTTATGACTCTTTTCTTTTAAGACTATTACTGCAGGTCCAAACTATTTGCATGCTGAGGATTCACACACTTTTGCAAAAAAAATTTCTACCTAAAAAATTCCTGAAAATAGTTTAAAAACCTATTCTTCATTTTGCTGTAATTTAAAGGCTTGAAATACATTTCATCCATGAACTTGTCATTTACATACAAATTACACTGTGTAGTCATTTAATATTATGACTATTGCAAGATGTCATATTTTGCTGTTTTTTGTGTTTTGAATGTCCTCTATTCTTTCATGTGACAGTATCATTATGTTGCTCATTTTTTTCCTAATGACCAAAATATGACTCACTTGACCTTTTTATTCATTCACTCTTGTATAAAGTAATAATGAGAAATAAACAACAAGCTTCAGGGGGACCAGAGCAAGGAAATGAGTCTTTATTCAGGAAATAAGGACTTGATGACTTCTTCTCACATGAGGAAATGTGGTTTTGTTGAGCCCAGAAAAGCTCAGTAAACCAGTTAATAGCCACTTAATTTTTCTTCATATCAGCTTTTTATAATGTTTGTAATGTCTTCCTCATCTGGTTATGGATGTGACAAGTCAGAGATCTAACATTGGTTCCTGTGTGAGCAGAATAAAATTAAATCTGTTTATTTAAACTCTGACCTTTGCATCCATAGATGTTCTCATTTCTATGTGAAAAGTCTGTGAGATAGGGACTATTGAAGAACAGAAAAAAAATGTTAATGAGAGACTGTGTCAAAGTACTCCTCCTCGTTAATATTTGTCATGTCTGAGCATGCCGTCTGGGATGAAACAGCACAAAGCTGATATGAATACTTTGGAGATTGTGTCAGATTTTATGCTGTCTGTTATTACAAAGTGCACATCAGTACACACTGTCAGTTTATATAACTCTGTCTCTCTCTTAAGAAAAGCAGCAAACAAGCCCCAACTTCTTTATAATCTTAATGAAGATTAAAGGACCATACCACCCATTTTGCATGTTTGAGCCAAATATATTTAATTTTCATACACGTAACGTTACTGACAATCATTTCCCAAAGCATACTACTGGAACGGTGAATTAAAAATGTTTTTCCTACTTTCATTCTGGTACGCTATTAAAATCTTCTTCTTCTTCTTCTTTTCCTTTCGGCTTTCCCTTCAGGGGTCACCACAGCGAATCA
>VXCM01008425.1:0-20013 GCA_014773175.1 Lucifuga dentata
TTTCAGTGGCTCGATGATGGACTCTTTCAACACTATTTCTTTCTTGACCTTTGACCTCAGGCCTCATGCTCCTTTCTGAGTCTGGGTGTGCCTCTTGTCGGTTCCCTTGACTCCATCTTTTCTCATTTCTCTCAAATTGCTCCTTTTTGACAATATATACAGTATATATATACATGCATACTGTGTGTATGTGTGTGTGTGTGTGTATATATATATATATATGTATATACAGTGTATATATAATCATTAATTATCTTATTTCAAAAATATTTGCAATATTGCGGGGGATGGGGGGGNGGGGGGGTGGGGGGTGTTGGTTCTATATAAACTCAGGTCACAAGCAACATTTTGTGGATTGGTAAATAGTGGTGGACGGTAAAACTAAATTAGACAACGATAGCGGTAGTGTCTTAGAGTGAGAGGGTTAGTGGTAATGAGAGTGAGAGAATTGGCTGAGAGTATTAGTTTTGGTGTGAAAGTGAGAGGATTAGTGTGTGAGAGGCAAACATTTGAGTATGAGCAATTGGGTGAGTGAAAGTGAGGAGTTGTGTGTATTTTGTGACTGTTCTCCTTTGTTTCTGTGTGTTAAAGTGTGAGTTAGGTCTTTGTGTTTGTTACTGCCTCTGTTGTTTTGTTTAGTTGAGCTCAGAGACAGAGAAAGAGACAGAGGCTGAGACAGAGATGGTACAGACAGAGGGTAAAATGGACCCTAAAATTGTGAGAGAAGTACTAGATGTGAAACTCTACAACTGATACCCTGAAGATCAGTTCAAGACCCCAAAGAACCAAGACCCAAGACCCCATCAAGACCCCAAAGAATGTTTCATTATAAAGAGAAGAACCGAAAACTTCCGGGTAAAGGGTAAGACACTACATGGCTTTGGAAAAGATCTATCCTGTGCCATGTCATGGTACTAATGTACTGTGGTTTACCAGGTGGAGACCTCTACTATTTGCAGAAGAAAAAGAAATAAGCATGAGCATCTAGCTAAAGTTGTGTACCATGCAGAAGAAGCAAATGCCATATTTGTTGAATTTCATGCCAGTGATATTGGGGGGCATTGTGGAATGAGAAGAACCCACTCTGCTATTCTTAGCAGGTATTATTGGCCTGGCATGGAGGGGATATTTGCAAGTGGGTGAGTGTGAATCTTTCTTGCAATATTTAATTTTAAAACTACCTAGCATAGTTAATTGGCCCACTGCATTGTGTTAATTCGTTATTTAATTAATTGCAATTGACCTGAGCTTGGTAATGTTCAGAATGACTAATATGTTAAAAAGTGTAGTTTGGTTTTATTTGTGATTTAGGCAATTAATTTGAATTGTTTTTTAAAAAAAAAATCATGTTTATTTTTTTTAGTATAAGGAAAGAAGAGAAAAAAGTACATATGAATACAAACAACAAAAGCAGAAGAAAGAAAAGGAAGAATATGTGAATCTAGCTGTTTAAAAAAAAGGATTTGGGAAAAAATAGGGAGGCAATGAAGGAGATATAATAATTGAGGGAGAAAAAACATCTTAATCATATTGACTCCACCAAGTAATGAAATCGGAAGTGATCTCCAATACTGCATATTCAGTTTTAATTTCTCTATTAATGGAGCGAAGTTAGCCTTACTTAGGAGAGAATGATCTTGTAATTTTGATTCCTACAGGAAGGAATCATGGGTAATATCAAATGGAAAATTATGTAATAGACAAATCTTTTAAACCAACTGGCATCAATTTACTTTTTGTCCAGTTAATCCTATAACCTGAAATTGACCCAAATTATTTGATCTTGTTAAGGATAAGTGGAATGCTGATTTCAGGTTGAGTGATATATAACAGAATGTCATCTGCATAAAGAGCTATCTTATTGCATGTGCTTGTTGTGGAGAAACGATAGATAGATGGATCTGACCGAATTGACTCTGCAAGAGGTTCTATAGCCAGAGCAAAAAGAAGTGGGGAGAGGGGACAACCCTGTCTCGTCCCCCTGAACAGCTTAAAACATGGGGAAAGTATTTTGTAAGTATTTTTGCAGTGAGGAATTTATATAAATTTTTAATCCATTTAATGAAGTTGTTTCCTAGATTAAATTTTGTTAACACTTCAAACAGATAAGGCCATTCTATTTGATCAAAAGCTTTTTCAGTGTCAACTGAAATAATAACCAGACCATTTTGACTGCATGTAGTATGATGCATAACATTAAAGAGACGTCTGAGATTTTCAACTGAATTCCTCGTGGAAATAAAAACCTGTTTGATCCCTATGTACCAGCTTATTCATGAATTTACGGAGTCTGTTGGCATTTGAATTGTTCTTATCATAACTCTGAATATTGTGATGTCCTTTTGGGGCTTGAGCACCTGCCGTTTTGGTTTTCATGTCCAAAGTGCTCTTTTTAGTCAGGTNCTTTTGGGGCTTGAGCACCTGCCGTTTTGGTTTTCATGTCCAAAGTGCTCTTTTTAGTCAGGTAAAACGTATATTTTTTAAAATGATTATTTTAGCGTGTTACTACTGAAGGCTTTTATTTTGACAGCGATAGTGGGGTGCCGTGCATGAAATGGAAGTGAATGATGGATTTTGACAGCTGTTATTTTGACTATGAGCTTCACCATGGCAACAAGTCGTGCATCTCGTGCGGCCCGTTGCGCTCTAATCCAGCAGGTGGATGCCACAGAGAAAAGACATGTTTTCCAGGCATGAGAAATAAGATGTGTAGCGTGATGCTGTGAGATTTGCGTGAATCGTGACTCATGCAAATGACCCGTCTCTGCCAGGGCCACCACAACTACTAAAGGTAGTTTACAGATGACGTAACATACTTTTTTTTGTTTGTTGTTGATTTTGACAAAGTCTTGTTTATCCCCTTTCCCCTTTTTTCTTCCTCATTTCCCCCCTTTTTTAAATTGTGCATAACCTTCTTCTTTCATTTATTTTCTGTTTTTATGCACATTTCAAATGTTCTAAAGTTTTGCAGGGGTAGGGGGTTGCCATTTTTTACAGTTACACACTTCCTTCCTTGATTTGTTTTCTGCAAATTTCTACGTCTAGATTTTTTCCTGTGAAGATTTGTTTTAAGAATAAAAAAACAACAAAACAAAATTTCTGATTTCAGAATGTTAAAACAAATATCCCCTTGAAAGAAGCCAGGCTTTTTTTTTTTTTTTTNTTTTTTTTTTTTTTTGTTTTTTTGGTGAAAATTATGAAAAGACAATCATGAACACTGAATGTTAGTTATGAGGGACAAAAACGACATGTAGCTCCCACCATGATGTGCGTGAGAGTTAGAACATGAAGAATTCATGTTGCAAAGAACAAAAAGGTCAAAGGGATTCGCTTCCAGCACCTCCACAGAAATAAATTATTTTCCCACAATTCATAGTTGGCAGGGTCAGCGGAGGGCGCCCCTGCAGGCTGTTTGTGTCATTACGTTATGCAGAGTTTCCTCAGTGTGACCTTCACCTAATATATATATAAATATATATATATATATATATATATATATATATCTATATATATGTATACCAGCAATAAAAAGTATAAAAAACTCAGCCAAGAGATTAATACTTTAATACAGACACACACACACACACACACACACACACACACACACACACACACACACGTGTGAGAGACGGGTTAAAAATAAAGGCTGTGGAGGAATGTGTTTCCTGATAATCTATCAGCAAAGATAAAAGAAGTGAAACTGTCACAAAGACCTTCAACTGCAGCTGGAAACTTAATTCACCATGACTGATTTTTAAAAAATATAATTTATTATTTTTTTATCACTGTCATGTCTGCATTTTTTTTTAACCACACACACTGTAATAATCGAAATCTTCTCAAGTTATTTTGCCTGCTGTTGATTTTCTTCAGCACCATGAGATGATTTCAGTCTGAATTCAGTACAAATCTGCTTGTTTCAGGATTAATTTTTCTAGAAATGAGTGTCAAGATCTGGAAACAAGACAGCATAAGACAGATCACAGTACTAAAATCAAGAAAATACCACTGAATTCCGGAAAGTTCTTGACTATCTTCTGGAATCTAGACAAGGAAAAACTTAAAAAAAAGAAAAAAAAAGAAAAAGAATAAATAAAATAAGGTTTTGAGAAAATTCCGCTTCACATGGTTCTAGATTTTTTTTAAACTATAAAAAAATCAAACAAAAAAACAAGAAGGCATCTGAGAGCGCACACCTCCACCAAGGAGGTTAAAAAGTCTTCTTGATCCTGGATCCAGTATGATCCAGCTCACCTCCCAAATTTAATTACTTCTTCTTCTTGACATTATCTATCTGTCCTTCAGTTTTCATCCAAATCCAT
Organism: Lucifuga dentata; assembly: GCA_014773175.1. Classification (NCBI taxonomy): domain Eukaryota; kingdom Metazoa; phylum Chordata; class Actinopteri; order Ophidiiformes; family Bythitidae; genus Lucifuga; species Lucifuga dentata. The sequence goes on from VXCM01008425.1 coordinate 4,323, forward strand.
CTATAACGTTTTGAGATATCCTGCTAACAAACAGACAAACAGTGTTAATCACATAATCTCCCTCATTAAAAAAGTTGCAGAAAAGTCTTGATTCCCAAAAAACACACTTAATTGTAGAAAATTCTTGATTTTCTTCTCAAGTCTTGAAAAATTCTGCAAGGAAAGCTATGAAATGTTATATTAAAAAAAAAAAAGCCAACAACTTAAAATGAAAAATCTACAATCGAGAAAATTATTTTGAGTCGAAAATATAACATTCTCGACTTCTCCTTATTTGTTTATTTGTTTACTTAAATTGGATCCCCATTAGCTGATGCCTCAGCAACAGCCATTCTTCCTGGGATCCATTCAAACATAAAATGACACACTTATGTTACAAAGAAAATTAAAATTAAGTCAAAATTACAAAGAATCCAATCACATTACCAAAAGCTACATGATAAAACATCAAACAATATAAACATGCCAACAGCCACATCTGACCTCTGACCCCAGTGATCCACCCTCTGCCAAACAAGAACAGACAACCAGGCCACAGCAAGCACAGGACCACACGCTGGACAGCAGAAAAGAAAACAATTTTACCTTAAATAAGCCTTTAATTGCCTTTCTAAAATGAATTTATTTTTAACGCTTTTAATGTGAGATGCAGGGCCAGCCCTAGCCCTTCTGGGGCCCCAGGCAAGCTATTTGCTAGGGGCCCCCATGCAGAGGCACGAGAGATGGTATTTTTGGTATGAATGTTGTCAAGCTAAATTAAAATAAATAAACAGATAAATAAATAAATAAATAAATAAATAAATAATAAAAACACAAATATCTATAGATTACTAAATATTATTTGTCATTTTTAATCTTATTTCATTCTCCCCAACAGCCAAAATTAAAATGCAAATTAAACACGTTTCAAACTACTGCAGTTATTTCTAATAATGTACAAAAGGGGCGTGGCTACCCTTTACCTCCCACTCTACAGTATTAATCTTACATCCCACAATTCCCACAACCCACTCCATGAACATCTCTATGAGCCTCATCTTAACTAAAACGTCATATCATGATAGGCATAAATTCCATGTTATATTAGTTCTGTGCTGAATAAAGGTGTGTTTTATAACACACCTTTAGTGAGTTGTCTAAGCACATTGAGCTCTATATATACTGTTCCACTTCTATCAGGTAATATAGCTCACAAAGTTAGCACATAGATTTAGTTACATTTCTGCAGCTCCTGAACTTATTTACCGCTAATGAAAGTTCACTTTAGTTTCACTCTTGGTGTGGGCGCCCCCTAGCAGCCGTGGGGCCCTAGGCAACTGCCTAGTTCACCTATGCCACAGGCCGGTCCTGGTTAGATGGTAAGTTATTCCAAAGAGTAACTGCCCTGTACAGGAAGTCTTCTTTAAGGTGTTTATTCTTGGTTGAGGAAGCTCAATCTTTCCAGTTACAGCTTGTCTAGATCCACAACTATGTTTATCTTCCTTGTTCTGTCAAGAGGATTCTTCCACACTTGATCATTGAGTGATCAATTTTTCATGGAGAACCGAGTGTCAGGATCTGGAAACAAGACAGAAAATGGCAGATGGCTGCGTGACAATCAAGAAAATCCTATCAGATTGTAGAAAATCGTTGTGATTGTCGTGTCCTTCAAGATTTGTAAACCAAACATGATGCCTCGAAAAAAAGCATTTAGAAGAATTTTACAGAATTCAGAAGATTCTTCTTAATTCTGTAAAGTTCTTGTTTTTGTAATCATTATTAAAAAATATTTTGAATTCTAGGAAAAACTAAGATTAAAAAAAAAAAAAATTCTCCAGGAAAAATGTGCTCAAAAAATTCTTGAAAATAGTCAAAAATTATATTTGAAATATATTCTGCAAAATTCTTCTCATTACAGAATTAAAAAAAAACTGGATTGAAATCTTAAAAAAGCAACCTAAATAATGTTTTGATTCTGTAGAATTTATGCTCTTGATTAGAGCTTTTATTATTTAGTTTATTAGCTTTTATTATTTCCTGTTAACTTGTAAACAACAAATGAGGCCTCAAAAATGGTGAAAATGTTTATATATCCACAAGACAAAATTTGTCATTCTGATTCTAATGTTTGTTTTTTTTAACAGTACAGACATTATAGGTGGAAAATAAAAGAAAAATAAATACAAAAGAATAAATTCAATGACAAAAGAAAACAAAAATAATTTTAGACTCTGGAAAGTCAGTGTCAGATATGAATTATTTTTCTAAAAATTAAATGGTTCACACAATCCTCTAATTCTTTGTAACACATAAAAAAGAGATATATATTTTATATTTTCATACAAAGACTAATATCCTGTGAGAATATGGTGACCTTTTGAAGAACCTGATGATCTTTGACAACCTTCGGCTATCCTCACATGTCACCTTACTGTAAGGCCTGAGTGGAAAAATCGCAGAGTGGAGGTTGTGGGTGTCATGGGAAGGCGAGGAGGACACTTATCCAAACATTCCTGCCTGTTTGTGGCCCTCTGCCGTCGCCAGGCTACCATTAGCCGTTAGCTGTTATCCCCCCNCCCACCATGTGTCGTGGCCCCCTGGGCCCCTGCAGAGCCTTGTATGGCCATGGCCCACTGGGAGAGCGATGATAAGCAGCGCACAGCAGTGATGAGGCCATGTTTAGAACAATGTCTGTTTCTGTTAAATTTAGAGCGGTTATCGGATGCGGTTCTCCCTCCCGGATTCACTCGCTTCTCCTCCAGCTGCTTCAGCAGGACGTCCAGGTGAGTATGGGAGCTCACAGGGCCCAAAAAAAAAGAGAGAAAAATGAACATGTTTTCACCAACATCAACTTTTTCCTCGGGATGGGTGAGCGTGAGCAGCTGTGGATGTGGTGCTGTGATGTCACAACTCCAAGTGAAGTTGTATTGCTGGTTGCAGTAGTGATGTCACCAAGTGATGTCATACATGATGATGTACCCAGGTGCTAAGATTGCAGCTGGGGGGAATTTTGTGCAAAAGTTAAGCTGCAGTCGCACTTTTTTTGTAAGGTCGTGACTCGTTGTTACAATGTCATAATGAAATATGATGTCGTGCATTACTGAAGAGTACTGCCCTTCCATCATCATGTACTTGTGGTAATATCGTAATTCTGATATTGTAGTAATAATTCTGTGATGTGTACTTTTAAACTTGAGGGATTCTTTTGTGGCATTGTCATGGTAATGTATTGAGGTGGTGATTTTTGTGGCAAAATATTGCTGTAATTATGTTATTAATTATTATGGATTGTTGCGACAGTGTCATAGAAGTGTTGTAGTAATGCAGTTCTGCATGCAGTAACTGATATCAATGCTGAATTGAATCAATGCTGTAAAAGTACTAATATGGTAATGCTAAGGTAACACAATAATGGCGTGGTGGTATTGTGATTATAGCAATTTTTAAATACTAAAATAATGTCATAAAATTGCAGCAAAAATTTGGATTGCTGTTGTAGTGGTTGTAGTGGAGTTGTATTGCTGTTGTGGTGTTGTAGTGGTTGCAGCTGAGTAGTACTGGTGTGGTACTAGTGTTGCAGTGCAGTTGTATTGCTGTTGTATTCATGTTGTAGTGGAGTTGTATTGGTTTTTGGTGGAGTTGTATTGATTGAGTTGTATTTTGTAGTGGTTGTAGTGGAGTTGTATTGGTGTTGTTATTGCTGTTGTATCGGTTATATCGGTTGTAGCGGAGTTATACACCTCAAATGAGAATGTGAGGTGTATAGTATATGGTCTATTTACGTATATGAGTATCGATAAATATGTGCAACGTGGTACTGTACATAGTGAAAAGCAGCTATAGATGATTTTCCATGTTCCTCTACATCATAGTGCACTCATCTGTAGCTACTCTGCACTATGATGTAGAGGAACGTGGAAAATCATCTATAGCTGCTTTTCACTATGTACAGTACCACGTTGCACATATTTATCGATACTCATGTACATACATTCCCCTGCTGGTTGTTGTAAATAGACCACATACTATATACCTCAAATTCTCATTCTCTGCTCTTGTTGCCTATCTTTATTTTATGCTGTTTCATTAGATTTGTATGTTGTTTGTTTTATTTTATTTTGTACTAAGAAGAACAGTCGGGGAACATACCAGAAAAAGCATTTCACTGCTGTTGTACTTGTATGGCTGCACGTGACAAATAAAAANGGGGAACATACCAGAAAAAGCATTTCACTGCTGTTGTACTTGTATGGCTGCACGTGACAAATAAAAACTTTGAAACTTGAAACTATGCTAGAGTTGTATTGGTATTGTATTGGAGTTATAGAGGTGTAGATATTATATTGGTGGTGTAAAGGAGTTGTATTGATATTGTATTGCTATTATATTGGTGTTGTAGTGGTTGTAGTGGAGTTGTATTATATTGGTGCCGTATTGGTATTGTAGTTTTGGAACATTATTGCAGTAAGTTTGTATTATTGTGACCTTGTCATAATCCTATAATGACATAATAATGTAATAATGTTGCTGTGATGTTGTAGGTTTTTGGTAATGTAATATTGTTGATATAACCCTTTAATAAAGGGTAGCTGTGTATATAGTGTTGCTATGTATATAGTGTTGCTATGGTAATGTTATGATTTTCAGGGTTGTTTACTACAATCCTGTTGTGTTAATTGTTTTGTGATGATGATGTAATAATACAAAGTTTTGCAGTAAGTCACATGTTTATCATGTTAACATTCTATTAATGTTGAAGTACTGTAGTTGTAATGATTTTAAGTGCTGTGATGCTTGTAGTGATACTGAAAACATGTTATGATGTGATGTTATTGTCTGTTGTGATATTGTCTTATTGACCTGGGACTATTTAAGCTTAATATTTAGCTACATTTCATATATTTAACCTCTATATTTAGCTTATATTTTTCCCATCATTAAACTCATCATTAAACATTCTAGAAAATATCCTGAGAAACCTGCTGGGAATGTTATGTGAACCCTTGGAAATTTTCTGGACTGTTCCTGGATCCAAAATTGGTTAGTTGGGTTATTAGTGTGAGGGGTTGATTGATAAGTTTTGAGTCTGATACATGAGCAAGCAAGTGGAAATGATGCCAGGATGAGAGAGAGAGAGAGAGAGAGAGAGAGAGAGAGAGAGAGATGAAAGCAGACCAGTGAGCTCCAGCTTCACATCAGACTGAGACGGATGGAGGCAACTTCATTTGTTGGTGTGCTCTTCATGTTTGTTCAGATTTTCTTATAGGATTTCAGTCAGATAAACTGCATACGTTTATTTAACAGCATTTAGGCTTTAGAGTTTCTTTTATTCTCCTTCAGGATTGAGTTTTCCTTTTAATTTTTTGTAGTTTTGGTGAAGATGCTGAAAAGTCCAGAGCGCTTCAGTGGTTTTTCTTCTGTCAGATTCTGAAACTGTCTGAGTGACGGTAGGTTTCTGGTTATTTTTATAATTCAGATGAATTTATCAATCTCCAAACACACTAATAAACTAGTAAAATGTTTGTTTAGTATCACTGTAGCCTTGTGTGGTATATGGTAAAATAGTAGCATTGTATATCTTGCATTACATACGTAATAACATATAAATTATCTATATTAACTCTCGAGTCAAAAGTAATTTAGCAATTTCACTTTCCATTTGATTTGTTTTTGATTTGCTACTCTGTGAAAAAATACAAGACAGGACCGTAATGTACCAAGGCTGCTAATTTTCTAACTTGTTTCTAAGAAATCCTTGCTTCAAACATAAAATCTTTCTTGTTATTAACACATCTCAGAGGTTAACTAGTTTTATTTGCTATACAACTTTTTGGTATTTGCCCTGATCAGCTTGAACCAATTTTCACCTGGATTTTATGTCCCCACAGACATAGGATATGTTTTGAGATATAAGATGTATACATGAATGGAGTTAACAGGATTCTGCAGTCTTAACATGTACATTAAAACTTTAGTTTTACTAAGATTAAGGCAATAAATCAATTTTTATGTGTCATGTAAACACCACAGTTAAATCAGAATACTCTTATTCTGAGTAACAGACCTAGATTGTGATTTATAAATTGATTTATTCAGACATGTAAACATAATGGAGAAGCTACAGTATCTCTTCATACACTGGCAGACTTTCCTTATACTCCAGTTATGCAATGTGTCATGTATATTCAGGGAACCACAGAGTCCTATAAATTCAGTCCATGTATACTGTACGTTTTCACCTGGACTTGTTTTACTATTGTTTTTTGAGGGCAATTCTTTTTTATATTATATGTCTGCATTCACTGACTTTCTAAATATGGAATCTCTACGATACAATGAAATCTGCTAGAAAAGAAGCTACCGTAACCTGGATGTTGCTGTGGCTTTGATTTTTGACACATGCCATATGTGGTCCAATAGGAACTTGTGAACTGAACCCTCTCTCTGTGCGTTGCAGGGTAAAGCGAGCTGAAGACTCACCATGGCTCAGGCCGCAACCTCATCGCTGTTCTTCACCTATCACCTGCTTTTTCTGTTGACCGTCATCTTGTGCAAAATCCCGCATTCAGCAGCAGGAGGGTCAACTCTGACCCTTAACCCCAACAACACACACACCAACCAGACTAAATGTGGCGGAAGCAGCAAATGTTTAGAGGGGGTTATTCTTCCAGTGTGGATGCCTGAAAACCCGCCCTTCACTGACCGCATTGCCAGAGCCACCATCTACTTCGTAGCTTTGGTGTACATGTTCCTGGGTGTCTCCATCATCGCTGACCGCTTCATGGCGTCCATCGAGGTCATCACCTCCCAGGAGAGACAGATCACCATCAAGAAACCAAACGGAGAGGTGATCACTGCAACAGTACGCATCTGGAACGAGACGGTGTCCAACTTAACCCTGATGGCGCTGGGTTCCTCTGCTCCAGAAATCCTCCTTTCTGTCGTAGAAGTTTGCGGTCACAATTTCAATGCTGGTGAACTGGGACCAAATACCATCGTAGGAAGTGCTGCCTTCAACATGTTTGTCATCATCGGCCTTTGTGTATGTGTCATCCCCAATGGAGAGACCAGAAAAGTGAAGCACCTCAGGGTTTTCTTTGTCACCGCTGCCTGGAGCGTCTTTGCCTACACCTGGCTTTACCTAATCTTAGCCGTCATCTCTCCAGGGGTTGTCGAGATATGGGAGGGCCTCCTCACCCTCTTCTTCTTCCCTCTGTGTGTTGGGTTTGCTTACGTTGCTGACCGCAGACTCCTTTTCTACAAGTACATGTACAAACGCTACAGAGTGGGGAAGCGGAAAGGGGTGATCATCGAAACCGAGGGAGAACCAGAGCTTCCCTCCAAGGCTGATATTGAAATGGATGGCAAAATGTTGAACTCCCACAGAGAGGAGTTCATCGATGGAGCAATGGATTTTGACCTGAAGGAGCTGGAGGTGGAGGAGACTGGTAAAGACATGGCCAAGATCCTGAAGGAGCTGAAGCAAAAGTATCCAGATAAGGACATGGAGCAGCTGATAGAGCTGGCAAATTACCAAGCTTTAACCCAGCAGCAGAAGAGTCGTGCCTTCTACCGCTGTCAGGCGACGAGGATCATGACAGGAGCAGGAAATATCCTGAAGAAACACGCTGCTGAAGAAGCCAGGAGAATCGCTCAGCATGATGTTTGCTCTGGAGTTTCAACCAATGACTTCTCCTCCAAGATTTTCTTTGACCCTGGTGCCTACCAGTGTCTGGAGAACTGTGGTAGTGTAGTGCTGAATGTGGTGCGCCATGGTGGAGACCTCACAAGCACAGTTGCAGTGGACTACAGGACTGAAGATGGTACAGCAAATGCCGGATCAGACTATCAGTTTACCAAAGGTACTATTGTGTTCAAACCAGGTGAGACAGAAAAGGAGATCCGCATTGATATTATCGATGACGATATCTTTGAAGAGGACGAGCATTTCCTGGTTCACCTCAGCAATGTGAAGGTCATATCTGAGGGTTCTGGTTCAGACCAGCAGCAGACAAATTATGTTGATGACCTGGCATGTCTGGGTCTGCCATGCACGGCCACGGTCACCATCTTTGATGACGACCATGCAGGGATCTTTACATTCGAGGAGCCGGTGATGACGGTAAGCGAGAGCATCGGGGTGATGGAGGTGAAAGTGATACGGACTTCAGGGGCTCGTGGAGTTGTGGTGGTGCCTTACAAAACCATTGAAGGGACGGCCAAAGGGGGCGGAGAGGACTTTGAGGACACACATGGAGTCCTGGAGTTTGAGAACGATGAGATATTGTAAGTACAAATCTTAACTACAGCGTGAGAGTTCTGTGATTGCTTTGCAAGGGATTCTGGGTATTATTGATATTATCACTGCTCAGTAATTATTTGTCCCTACATACATTCATATGACTCTGTTCACTGCAGCAAGAGAGGCCATCTAGTGGTAAGACGAGGTCTGAATATGTTTCCACTGAGAGAAAGTTATGAGAAAATGGAAACCATGCAAAATAAATAGTTAAACTACTGAGTGATTGAAACTTCCAATGCTATTTTAATTTTCTGATTTTGAATCTTTATTTTTTTACAGTTTATTTCTTCATCTAATGTGCACCTGTTGTTAAAATAATCAACCATCACCAAATATTTAAATTTTTTTCAATAATAACAGATCCTCTCACAGGTGAGTTCCTGGCAGATCAATGAAACGTCAATTAATTCCTTACCAGGATTTTTTTTTTTTTTGTTTTACCAAAACAAGGGCATTATTATTACAATAATAATTTCCATGTGGCTCATGAAGACAACTTTAAATATTTGGATTCTCAAAACCCTTCTGAGTCTAAAGCCATTTTTAGAATTTTATATTTCAACTTTTCTTTAATTTGCTACTTAAAAAGCTGCACTGTAAAAAAAAAAAAAAAANAAAAAAAAAAAAAAAAAGAAGTCCTGCAATAGATGACAAAATTGTCTTGTGAAAATTTTTTTTACAGTGCAGCTTTTTAGATAGCAAATGAAAGACAAACTGAATAAAAAGTGAAACTATAAAAGTAACTTCAGGGTTAAATCAATTCTCCCAGGCTGCACCTCTTCCTGTTTTTCTGCCTTATCATCTGTTGCTGCTGAGCTGTCAATCACTGCTCTGCTTGGCTCCTCTGATTGGTTGACCGACCACCTGATTAATTAGTTAATTCTTTATATAAACAGGTAGTCTCACTGAAAAAAAAGTTACTTCAAGAGACTGGTGTAAAGCAAAACAAAATAAAATAATACATACAATCGATTGTTTAAACGTAATTAATGAAAAGTTCTGAGTCATTTGGAAGATCAGAGCATCATTTTTGAAGTCTCCAAATGGAATGAGAGATTTTAACTTATCAGTTTGTGAGGAGTTAAACGTTTGTTAAATTAAGCTCAGTTTTAACATTTAGAACATATAAAGGTAAAAAAAAAAGTCCTTTGACCTTTGACCTGACATCATATTTACTGCATTACAATATAATAGAGAGCAAAAGTTTAAATGTTTAAGTGTTATTTATCTGTAAACTGAAAGAAATTACCATTACCATACGTATCGATGGACAGGTGACTGTTTTGGACAGGTCAAAGGGCTTCAGAGTGTCTGATTGGAAAAAAATGGTCATATAAACACAGGTGACATGTTGCCGGGACAAAACCACAAATACAGCATTAAAAATCCTTATGATGTTAACTCATTCATATTCAGATTCATTTTCATGTTTACAGACACAGGATCTGCGACATGCACCATACTAGCATTTCAACACATTAGCATCAGATTTTGATGCAATGGAGAACAGGATCAGCCCGAAATCTGTTAAAGGAGCAATTCAAACTTAATCTTCTTGTTCTATGTCTTCCTCAGAGTCAGAGTCAGATGAGAGGTATCAGTTTCATCTCTTTATGTTTAGCCTGGAGACTGGAAGCAGGGGGCCATTGTTAGCCTAGCTTCATCCAAAAGTAAAAATACACCTTCCAACAACTCCAAATCATCAGGTGGGTTTTGGTGGTGGTCATACAATCTTTTCAGTAGAAAACTGCAGAGAATACTTTCTGGAAAAAAGAGCATTTTTTGAAAACAACAACGCTTGGCTTAGCTTGGCTCTCAGTTTCAGTTAGCTAGCTAGCTACTATTTTCATAGTAAGGACGAGGCTTTGTCTTTAGCTTTATAAGGTGACAGCATTAAGGAAGATGCTTAGGTACATCATATCCATCACGGGAGAGCAACAAGAGGCATTTAATAACCACATCCAGGATACGATATATCAATAATCATCACCAGCATCTCAACAGAGTTGTCATTGTTAAAGGACCATAACTGTGGTTTTGCATATTTGACAAATACAACTTGTATATATGTTATATACATGTTACGTTGCTGCCAACCATTTTTTAAAGCATAAAACTGTATTTAAGTTTTCATGATATTCTGCTAAATCCACTAATCTTTCAAAATCAAAAGTTCGGGTGATAGGCAGACCTTAAAATGTATTGTTTTACCTGCTAACATGTTTGTCTGAATGAAGAAGTCACGGTCATTTTTAATTTCTCAGTAAAAGCCGTCTTCTCCTGGAACGATATTCCCCGGGAGATATCGTCTTTCCTTGTTGGACTGATTAAATAAGGTTACTTCAATAAAAAGAAATGCATCAGATGTCATGTTCACCATGATGTATTACATATCTGAAGCATATTTCAAGAATCAGCAAAGTGATTTTAACATCGTACTGGAATGAACTGAAGCCAAAGGCAGTCTGGAATGCAGGAAAAACAATTTAAACTCCAATTTTTACCGCACCAGTAGTATGTTTTGGTAAATGGTTGTCAGTAACATAATGTGTATGCGGGTTGTATATATTGGGCTCAAACATGAAAAAAATCACTGGTATGGTCCTTTAAGTCTTCATGGTCCACCTGTGAAGATCCAACTTTGGCCAGTCCTAAATTATATATTGTTATGTTGTATATTATGTAATCAGTCGGGGTGGGTCCTCTTCTATTATCTGGGTCTTTGTATGCGTTAAGTCCGAGTCCTGAGAAAATTCCCTTTCAACTCTAGTTTCACCACAGGAGAAAATGTATGACGGACGCCTGAAGTGCAGGAAAAATGCAGACAGTCTTTGCTGATGTGGACAACAAGCTGAAAGAAAACATGTTTGTTAAGCAGTGGTGCATCATGATGATGCCATTGTTGGTGCTCTCTCTATTTGGGCTATTCGTGTGGAATCTTCTTATTTCCTTCTCTTGGGCTATTTCAGATTGGTACGACTGTTTGATTCACTACAATTTGGGTTGGTTTTATGAAAATTAATTTCACCTGAAAGACTGTTTCGTGTTGCGATTGGTCACCTGCTAAAACAACACAGCACTTTTCAGAAGTTTTTTAACTTTTCCATCGTTGAAAAGCACTCTGCTCTGTCAAAAACCAGATGGGCTCGCTGCATTTTGACAGTTTGCGTCTCCCGTAGGATCATAGCATCACACGGAATAAAGCTGTGAGGAAAGCAATCTTACGTGTCAACACAGCCTGATAGTTGACAGAAGAGTTAAGACACAGCTAAAACCTGGAAAGCTTTGATGCTAAAGGATGTTAGCTCCATTGCTAACAGCTCCTCAGTCCACAATGCCTGGCTTTTATTTCTATTCCCACAAATGTTAAAAAAACACAGTAATCATTTAGTTCTGCATCTGATAAGGCAGTGCTGTGTTCTTGAATAACAGCAGACAAGCAACGCCTGTGTTCCTGTCAACTGATTAATGCGAGGATTGATTTCTTCCTTTAATTATTTTTTTTCCCACATACTGCATATGAAAGCACGTTGTGTCCACCTATCATCATCTTTTGGACAATAGTGTAGAGAAATACCATCAAAATTGTGGACTAAAGGGCTAGGGAATTATAAAATGATGGACTTCTGTTACAAATGCTGCAAAAATGGCAAAAGTGACCTCAAACTCAAAAGCATTTCAAGTCGAAAGAGTAAGATCTTTTATAATAATTAAAAGTTCACATACTCAGATAGGAAATAAGCCACCAACAGTCTTCAACCTCAGTCCTTTTTGTACCAACTTCCAAATTAAAATTCACATCCTTCCAGCAACACAGACCACCCTTAAAGGACCATACCGGCCATTTTGCCTGTTCGAGCCGAATATATTTAATTTTCATTCATGTTACATTACTGACAGTCATTTCCTAAAGCATTAAACCGTATTTCAGCTTTCCTGATATTTTGCAAAATCTCTTAATCTTTCTAAATTTAATATTGAAGCGATACACCCACCTTAAAAATCCATGTTTCTCCTGCTAATAGTTACACAGCCTTATGAAGTCACGGTCCTTTATATTTTTCCATAAACCAGGTCTTCTTTTGGGACTATATTTCCCGGTGAAGGCATACATTCACTCCATGCTTTTTATTACACTTAAACGCTAAAATTACATAACTTCTAAAAAAAACCCAAATACACGTCTTGTTGGCGATGATAAATATTTCAAGTATCAACAAGTCATTTTTAATAGCAGACCTGAATAAACTGAAACCAGTGGCAGTCTGGAAGGTAGGAAAAATAATCTAAAATGTACCGTTTCACTAGCATGTTTTGGGAAATGATTGTCTATAATGTAATAAGCAGCTTGTATTTATTGGGCTCAAACATGCACGATCACCGGTATGGTCCTTTAAAGCTCCAAGTCTCACTTCTAACACAGCCTGGCAGCTTCAGGCAGAAAACGCTTTCCACGGCTGTGGGCGGCAGGAATGGAATGATAACCGATTTGTTTCCAGAGCTTAAACAGGCCCGGCGGGGCTGAAGGAAATGGAAAAGGTTTCGCGCTGTTTTGTGGTTTCAGTTTATTAATGAGACACTCCACATGTACACAGCAGCCATATATAGCCTGAATGCCAGCCAGCATGGTGAGGTCAGAGCTGCAGGGTAACAAAACACATTCACACAAGTACTGCAAGTTTAGATGTACTTGAACTTTACTTGGGCATTTCCGCCTTCTACTTTTCCTCCACTATGATTCAGAGGGAAACTTTCTAGATTTTACTTGCTATATTTATCAGATGGCTGTAGATGCTTCTTATTTGAACCCTTTTGGAGTCTAAATTCCACCCATCCGTTCTCAGTGGGAAGTCTTGATCCACAGATTCACATCAATACTCGGCCCTCAGAGCACAACCAGCAACATAGAGCGCAACACCAGGCTTAAGGAGGCAAACAATTCATGCAAATACTTTGCACATTAATAATATTTTTCAAACACCCCATTAATGGAGCCTTTTACATCAACGATGGAGTTTCGCTTGATGAAATTGTGACTTTTTTTTTTTTTCAGATTAAGCTCAATTTTTCCAACTTTTTTTCCTGTGAATACAAACACATCAGACCAATGAAAGTGTCGTTTGCTGGTAATGTCACGCTCAAAACATTCAACATGGTGGTTTGTCTGATCTTTACGTCACAGAACGCTGTGCTGTGTAATAAAACAGACAAAAATTACAAAGACAAGTATAAAGACAAAGTAGCTTCATGTGACAATGGTCTTAATGAATATTTACCTATGATCATTCTGAAATATGTCCAAAATTGGCCGTGATCTTCTTCCCTCCTATTTGATGGACAGAAACAGAATCTGGTTTTTTTTCTTCTCTTTTTTCTAAATCAGGACCATCATCACTTATTGCTGACTCTGTTTTTTTTTCAGTTGTGTGAGTTTTGGCATGAACTCACATCTGCAAAATTGGCTTCACGTTTGGTGTAAATATATTTACGAGAAATGTGCATCCGGAAAAAGTTACAGTTATCTGCATCACTCTTGGTGTGTGATGGCCTTTAAAGGACCATAAGGATAAAACCGTATTTCAGCTTTCCTGATATTTTGCAAAATCTCCTAATCTTTCAAAATCAAATATTCAAGTGATACATCCACCTTAAAAATCCATGTTTCTCCTGCTAATAGTTACACAGCCTTTTGAAGTCATGGACCTTTAAATTTTTCCATAAACGCAGGTCTTCTTTTGGGACTATATTCCCCGGTGGAGGCATACATTCACTCCACGCTTTTTATTGCACTTAAACACTAAAATTATGTAACATCTAAAAAAAAGCTGCATACACGTCTTGTTGGTGATGATGGATTACCTATCCCAAGAACGTTTCAAGTATCAACAAGTTGATTTTAATAGAGAATGAACTGAAACCAATGGAGGTCTGGAAGGTAGGAAAAACATTTTTAATTCACTGTTCCAGTAGTATGCTTTGGGAAATGATTGTCAATAATGTTACATGTATGAAAATTGAATATATTAGGCTCAAACATGCAAAATGGCTGGTATGGTCCTTTAATCAAAGGCTCCTGCAGGCTGATTTTGTGCTGTCACAGACAAAGGTTAACCATTGTGATCAAATTGTGACAAAATCTTTGGTCTTTCATCTCTTTGGTTCTAAATCACGGTATGAGACACGTCCACTGATGGGCGATTTAGCGTCCTTTGCTAGCTGCTATGACCCGTCTGTAAACCGACACAGGTGCATAACAAATTGATGATGTGTTGCTGCCTGTATATTTTTTTCTTTTGCTCGTCGTAGTGCTACGATTTACCAGACGTTCATTGCACAATCTGACAGGCATTGATATTGGTGTCGCGTTATAACAACACGCTGCTCACATCAGTGCAGCTGCACATGTAGTCTCCTTCCTGCTCCTTTAAACCCAAATTATCTTTAGGTTCACGTAGATCAGGATGAGACCTGGAGCTCTGCTGAAGAGAGAAAATCATCCTCCAGAGCAGAACCAAACAGGCTGAAATCAAATGGTTTAAGACAGATATTGTTTCGTAAATATTTTTTACTTATTTTTTTTAATCTTTGTTTAATCACTTAAAATTGACAGTTTTTTTTTTTTTTTTTTTTTGATTTGTGCAGCAGATTTGCAGAGCAGCGGCATCTATGGCAGAAGTTTGTAGATGTTTATGTGACGCTCTTCTGGATTCACACAGCTTCTGTTTATTTAAAGTATTTTAACGTGATGGAGTTACGGCTGTTTAAAATGCTGCGAGCTCCTTCCGGCGTCTCGCTGTGTTTATGGTTCAGATGATCATATATTCAAATGTGAGCAGAATTCAAGCTTTCCTCAAAGCTTTGGACATTTCTGATAAACCTGTAAACAAGAAACAAACAAAGCCCCGAAAATGGTGATTCACTGTTTTAAGCAGCTTTTGTTTCTCAGCTAGCACTTTTTGGTTTCCTCAATGTTTTGGGAAGGTTTACTGGAGGAATATTCTGTAGGGATTCAAAGATTTCTCAGGATTTTTTCCCCCTAACAGATGTAGAATGTTTCCTTAAAAAAAAAAAAAAAAAAAAAAAAGACAAGGTTCCCAGGATGTTCTCAAGAGGTTCTATAAGGTTTACAAAGATAACCACTTCAGAAAACGTTTTTGAAGGCAATTATGCGTGGAAGGTTCTTTATAGGATATAATAAATGTTTCCAAACACAAAACGTTTCTGCAACAGTACGTAAAGGTTTGTCCTCAGGTAATGTTGAAAGAACGTTTTGTGTTTGCTGGTCGTTGTATGTTTGATGCCTCAGCAGGATTCTTAGTGTTTTCATTAAAGGACCATACCATGTTTGCATGTTTGAACCTAATATATTAAATTTTCATACATGTTACGTTACTGACAATCATTTCCCAA
>VXCM01008429.1:0-21114 GCA_014773175.1 Lucifuga dentata
CTCTCAAACCAACCATCCTCTCTGTCCAAAATGTCACATCATCATCTTCAGAGGAATGTCCTCTGTCATTCAGGTGGAGGTAAACTGCTGAGTCTGTCCTGTGGTGTTATTTCTCCTCTGCTAGGTTATCCGTTTACAGATTTGTTGTTTGGTTTCCCTGATGTAGACCTCAGAACACTCCTTACACTCAACAGCATTTGGACAAAACAGCGATAATTCCCTCTGATGTCCAAAAGTAAAAAGTCCCCCCAAAATCAAAATACTCAAGTAAAGTATCAAAGCTCAAGTAAATGTACTTGGAAATAACTCTGTAGGGAGGTTATTTGTAACCTGTGGATGAGATGAAATGAGAGTATGAACATGCAACGTGGCCTGATTCTTCCTGTGAACTCTCCTACACTCACCAGCGGCTGATCCTCAGAAACACATGCTGAACTATTCCACACGTTTCTCTGACTGCCTGGGTACGCAGCATGACCAGCTGCACTTCACAGTGAACTTTCTTCCTCAGTCAGGGTTATGTAAAGTAGAAGCCCTGCAGAAGAACAGGGAGGTTGTGGCTGTAATCTGATATGTAGTATCTACATTTCCCCCTACAGAGTCTTGACAGCATGTGCAAGCCAACAAATCTGTCTGCTTGGATTTGACCATATAGAATTTTGCATATGGAGAGATTTTGTTAAAAACAGACATCCATACGCTCTGAACTGTGCTGTTTTAGTAGCTGCTACAATGACTGCTGTTATGTGCTTTGACCATTTTATATGTGTGTTACAAAGACATAAAATACAATGTCAACACTCCACACACTGCAGGTGTGTGTGTGTGTGTGTGTGTGTGTGTGTGTGTGTGTGTTTTCTTACTAGGGCAGGCCATCATGCGGCAGGTTCGTATGAGTGGTGGGGAGGGTAGTCCTGAACACCACCCCCTGGCCAGCATCGCCGTGTGGCCTGTGGCTGTCAGCTGGCGACACTGTGGCTCTCTGCGCTGGATCCCCAAACCACAGGACACGGAACACTACACACAACACACAGCACCATAAACACACAGCACCGTAACACACAGCACCATACACACAGCACCATATACACACAGCAGAGTAACAGACTTGGCTGAAACAGCGAGCCAAAGGAAAAGCTGTACAGGCTCAGAGAATGAGAGTCGTAGCAGCTACAGTTCACTCTGTGTTTCCACATTTCACCAGGCACCATTCCACACAAACCTGTTCTTTTCACCTTTTCCTTACACATTAGCCACATTGATGAGCAGTGAGCTCATTGTGCATTGACAATGTTAATGTCTGTTTGTTGTGAGAATAAGTGTTGTAATGTCTCTGTAGTGTGTCTTCATTGTGTTCTTTGTATTTTTCAGGATGTGGTACATCTCATCTTTTCAGGTTTTAACAGAGGTGTGTGGTAATGTGTTCCATTTACTCCGTTACATTTACTTATTTACCTTTTTCACAAAATTGTACTTGAACTGAGTAGTTTTACTGCAGGATACTTTTAACTCATACTTGAGTATATTTATGAAGAAAAAAAATATACTTTTACTCCGTTACATTTGGTTGCACTCTTTGCGTTACTTTTGATTTCACCGTTTGAATTCAGTCTCGTTCAGTTTTTCTCTCGTTGTCAGGAACCACACTGTCTGCTTCAACTCCCAAGTAGCCACGCCCCCACCCTCCATTTCCATGGTTTCACCCGGAGCAGAGCAGTCATGGTAGAATCAACAGCAGGAGGTTTAGAAGAGGCACATCCCTGGCCACACACTCAAATGCTGTTTTCTTTTCAGCTACATAAAGTGTTGCGTCTTTGTCTGCTAAAAATGTGACATTTCAGCTTCTAAGAATCAACATGGAACTTGAGGAAACGTGGCGATAAGCTGCAATGTTAGCTACTTAACTAGCTGCTGCTGCTAATGCTAACTCAAGTTTTCCTGTTCTATTCTGAATAAATTCATGAAGCTAACCTAGCTAACTGTCTTAACTAGCTGCTGCTGCTAATGCTAACTCAAGTTTTCCTGTTCTATTCTGAGTAAATTCATGAAGTTAACCTAGCTAACTGTCTTGGGGCCAGGCCAGAATTGTCATGATTTGTTATGTGGTAAATATTTGATTTATTACTGTCTACTGTTTCTTTATATGATATGATTTGGATTGTATTTGAAGCTACATCTGGCTACTTTGCATTTTTTTCCTCAGACGAGCATTTTATAGTTTGTTGATTATTCTAAAGAATAAGCTTGATCAAAGTTACTCACTACTCAAGTAAGCTTTTTATAGATACTTTCTTACTCTCACGAAGTCATTATTTTGGTGACTACTCTGACTTATACTTGAGTCACTATTATCATGAAGTAATAATACTTTTACTTGAGTACAGTTTCTGGCTTTTTTACTCATCTCTGGGTTTTGACTCATCTGCAGGTCTGCTTCCAGCAATACACTGATAATCACCTGACTCAAAATATCAAGATGTCTTTGGATATGTGAATTTTTTTCATGAAGATATTAGGACCCCCCCCCCCCCNCTCCACTCTCCTCCTGCCATGTAGGGCAGACAGCCAGTGTTGTTACAGCTTCTGTTGGTGGTGGGTTTGACCCCTCGACAGGCTCCGCCCCCCAGCCTCCTGTAGGCCCCCGTGGAGAGGAGCTGTTTACAGTAGACCTTACGGACCTGGACACCCCCACCACAGGACTGGGAGCACTGGGAGACGGGGGGNGGGGGGGGGGGGGGGGAGTGTGTGTGTGTGTGTGTGTGTGTGTGTGTCAGAGAGATAAACACAGAGTCACGATGATGTCAGAAGTACTCTTGCTGGCATTTGAGATCAGTAAAAAGAGAGCAAATTCTCTGTAACACAGGCACAATGTTATCAGCAGCAGTGAAAGTAAAAACACCACAACAGAAAAAAAGTCCTGCATTTTACATTTTACTTTAAAAAGTAAACAAGGTTTCATAGTAATAATGTAAGTATCGAGACTAAAATAGTGAATGATAATGTAACAGGTACAAGCTGCTTTCAGGTCAGTTTGAAAGGGAAATGAAACAAAGGACAGAAATTAGGAAAGCTGAAGGACACAAGGAAAAAAAGGAATGAAATGAGGGAAGGATGAAAACAAAAGGAAGATTAGGATAAAAGAAGCAAGAAAGAAAGACAAAAAAGAAAGAAAGAAAGAAAGAAAGGAAGAAAGAAAGAAAGACTATATTTGTTACTGTAACTTTGAAACTTTTTATTCAAACTACCTCAAAGTAAACTTTTGCAGAACTTAATCACTGTAACCATCACAGAACTGCATGAATATGAAAGGTAGGACATGTACACACACACACACACACACACACACTCTGAGAGTCANACTGCATGAATATGAAAGGTAGGACATGTACACACACACACACACACACACACACTCTGAGAGTCAGCACCTGCTGCCACGGTTCGCTCTCCCACGTTGGAGGACAGTCGACCTGGTTGCAGGGCTGCAGGATGGCAGGTTTGAATTCTCTGCATTCATTCTCTGCCACAGTCAGGATATCCTGCTTGTCCACAGCCAGCAGACGCATGCAGAACACACTCCTGGTCTGTATGCCCACTCCACAGGAAGCAGAGCAGCCAGTCCACGCTGTCACCTCCCATCTGCACAGATACAGTGATTAGTCATGTTTTGACTGATGGATTGAATCATCTTTAACTCCTGCTACATTTTCACATGACAGCAGGCAGGGTTTGGGTGCAGAGGAAGAGCTGTGGATAGGTGTGGATATCTCAGCTGTGACAGTGGGGTTTAGTGGGCTACTGATTTCATGGAACCAATCGAACACAGGGAACTCCAAGGTAGCTCTGGTTTCCTTTCTGCCATCATAAAGTTAATTTTTTAAAAATGTATACTTTACAAGTGTTTAATTTTAAAAATAAAAACAGGAGATGGATTCCCACCGAGAAGAATGATGATGTACAGAAGCCAAAGATGCAGAAAAATTAATAAAGACAGTCAAAGAAGGAACAGAAGAGTATATACATCTCATAGATACTCTGTCCTTACAGGCTCTGAGCAAGCAGACTACATCCTAAGTGCTGTTTATGTGACTGTGTGTGTGTGTGTGTGTGTGTGTATGTGTGTGAGTAAGAGTGAGAGAGTGAGCCGGTGCGTGCATGTGCAGGGCTGTGCACTCTGCAGCTGTTTCCTGTAAGAGCAGAGAGTGTTAAATCACTGTGTGAATCAGACATGCCTTATCTACCACATACACACACACACATACACACACACACACACACACACACACATTTAATTTGTAATGTCACATCTTCATGCTGCTGAATAACAGTAAGCTGCATCTCATTTTTATTAAGGAGGAAACTCGAAATCACTGTTTAGATGATGTATAACTTCATGATCAGTTTGTCAGGGTCTGATTGGCCATTGGGAAAGGCAGGACTTTTCCCGGTGGGCTGCAGCCATTGGTGGGCCAGCTGATGGCCTTTGCACTGCACAATATACTGTAATATTAATTAAAATGAACTTAAACTAACATAATAGTTTAACTTAATTTTTTAAAAATGTATACTTTACAAGTGTTTAATTTTAAAAATAAAAACAGCCCCACAATATTTACAATTTCACTGCTGCACTAGTACTATGTCAAACATGACTTGTTGGCGCTTAGACAAAAAATGGATTCTAAAAAGAGAATGGGTGTGCAGAGAAACAGTGAGACAAAAAAAATTTTTAACTGCAGATCGAGGCTGAAAAATGTGCCAAAATTACAGACTTATTCACCGACATCATTTGGCATTTTTGATAAATATGCCTAGCTGTACTGATGCTGAGATTGGACGGGGGCAGGAGTGGGAGCGGGCCGTGGTTCCGTTGGGAGCCGTGGAAGCTTGGTGCTCCAGCCAACAGCAACAAGTGGACTCCAATTCCATCCTTTCCAAAAATCTACCAATGCAGATTTGTTGTACCAACGAGACAAACTGCTGTGCAGTAATGATTAGTTCTAATTCTGTCTTTGCAGGTGAGCTTGATAGACGTGTCTTGTGATTACGTTTGTTTTCTATTCCTGTTAGTGAAAGAGTGAGTTACGAGTGTGTGTCTGTGTGTTTTAGTGAACATGATTAGCATAGTATGTTAGCAAGCTAGAGGGGCATGGTGGGGGGGNGGGGGGGGGGGGCTATAGAAATGTAAAGTATGACAATGACAATGAGCCTTCATGTGAGAGATGTAGCCATCAGGTGATGTCATGAAAGTTCCAATATGTTAGTGTATGTATGTATGTATATATACTGTATATATATATATATGATTTCAGTTATTGTTAAATGTGCTACAATAAAGGCTCAACAGATCCAAATGGCTATCCAAACTAGACATTACCTACAGAAAGTAAAAACTCTGATTTTCTTACTAATACTTGTGACTGATATTGTATGTCGAATGTTATGTTATTGTATATGTTTATTGTATTGATTGTATAGATGCTATGGCTACATCATAGCATATGGAGTTATGTCTATGGGCCACTAAATTCCAAGTAAAAACTAGGATCCCAATTAAACCATGGTTCGGGGGTAAACCTTTCAGATACTTTGATGGAAGTATCTGAATGTTAGCAGCAAAATGAGCTTAAATATCCAATACCAAAGTAATCATTTTGAAGACTCGGTCTTTTTATATTTTAATATGTAGCTGGTTCAGGTTCTGCTAAGTATTTTATTTTGGTAGTTTTTCATCATATTTGAAAGTTTATCATACAGTATATTTTCTATAGATTTTGCAATATTACACTTTGACATATAGTAGAACATATGTGTAAAATAGAAAATGGTTGTAAGGTACTAGCACCCTAACATTGTACTTAAGTACAGTACTTCAGTAATGTGATTTGGCTCTATGCAGAGCCTCCACTGCATTAAACGCCTTTTGACCACCGGGTATAACACACAGTCCTCGCACATTATTTAGTGGTGATGGCTAATGTGTTAGTGAACAATTACCTACATATAGATAAAGCTGGTACTAATTTTTCATACTTTTATGGTACCAACTGAAACACTTCAGTGCTACTGAGCATCAAACAATGTCTAGAAAGTTAAAGCTGAGTCACTGGACTGGAAAAAAATAGTTTGAAGACGTTTCGCTGTTCATCCAAAAGGCTTCTTCAGTTCTAACGGCAGCAGTTAGCAGCATTTATTTCCACAGGCAGACACAAAAACACATCACTGAGACAGTTTAGCTCCACTGTGGGAAGCAGGTGTAGCAGTTTCACCTGACTGTGGAGTGTAGGAGGTTAAGCTTGGAACACAAATTAGGAGTAATCTGACACCAGGACCAGAGTCAGGGAACAAAAACACCTTAACCAGGTACTCAAAGCATATCCTAACCTGGCATTTCCAAAATCAGAAGCAGATCTGCTATAAACAACAACCTGGACAGACACAGGGTACTGAACAGGAAACGCAGCCACACCGTCATTCCATACGAGGCAGGCATGTCCGAGGTTTAGAAGAGTTTTCTCAAAACACAACAGTCCAGTATTTTTCAAACCCTGCAACACTCTGAGACAACACCTAGTCCACCTTAAAGATCATGCTCCCAAACATCAGAGGAGGAACTTGTCTACATGAATCAGTACAGCCAGAAACCAAAAGGCCTCCACAGATGCAGGGCACAGCAAGGAGAGCGCCCTCTAGTGGCAGGACTCAGCAGTGTAAACACACCTACAGGAAAAGAAACAGCTCTGAGGATCAGAAGGTCCATATTTTACACAGACAGGACAGATGGTTTGAGGTGTAAAAGTTAAATGTGTGTGTGTGTGTATGTGTGTGTGTGCGTATGTGTGTGTCTGCATGTGTATTTGAGAACACATTGTTCTACAATTGAAGTATACCTTTTATGAAGTGTGTGCTGTTTAGACTTGCTCAGCATAAAGCAGGGCAGCAGTGTGTGTTCTCCAGCATCACTGTAGCTCACGCCACTCTTCAGCATCTTCTGCTTTTACTGCCAAAGTTTTAGTCACGAGTGCAGTGCCCATTCAAAACGTGCCTGTTTGGACTGAGCGGACTTTACGGTGTGCGCCACAGCCTGCCATAAATGCCCGTGGACCGGAGCATATGCTGCTGTGCCCGTAGCGTATCCTGCTGCCACATGTATCCTGCCACGTACTTTTTACCGGCATGAATTCAAGAACCACTCATCCAAACAACTTCACATGTGACACTGCATGTCCTTGGGTCCTGAGCAATAAACCTGNAACCACTCATCCAAACAACTTCACATGTGACACTGCATGTCCTTGGGTCCTGAGCAATAAACCTGCTAAATATCAGCTTCATACAGTGCCGGGTTCTAGAGATGTTGGTGCCACAGACAGACAGACAGACAGACAGACAGACAGAGAGAGACAGATAGACAGACAGACAGACAGAGTTACTGGAATTATATATAGATGTAAAGCTTTGCTGTCCTCAATGACAGATTTTGTTAAAAAAAAAAAAAAAAANAAAAAAAAAAAAAAAAAACCACAGGAGAAAACTGCACAACTCATGCTCAAATCAGCCTACTAAAACAGAGAAATCTTTATTCTTATTTGTTCGACTGTGGTCTAATAAAAGAAATTGCTGAAAATTGCTAGTAGAGCGGCTCTCAAGTACATTATTAGCTGACAGAGAACATGGAGGCTGCAGCTCTCCAGGCAGTGAAAAGCGACAGCAGCCAACCCAAACACAAAAACACCTGACTTTACATCACTTCTATCTGCATGTGTTTTAATCATCTCTGTGAGCTTGGCTGCTTTGGGTGTGATTTCTGAGCATCCATGGATCTATTAGAACTGTATTGCAGAGCTGCAACCAGGGAAGTGAAAGTAAGTACTATATATACAGTAAAAGCAGTCAGAATGGTGGATAAACAGATCCCAGGTTTGAAAAATGACTGCCTCATGCAGCCCTTCACTGGTGTGCTGAAAGTGTATTATTAGCTGCATGCTAATCCTTTTCCCAGAGCAAGAGCAGGATCCAGCCTGTGTGTCCAGAACAGCCAAGTACAAAAATAAGCCATTACAAAAATAAGACTTCCACACACGCTGACCTGACTGCTGCCTTCACTTCTGTGTTTGTTTCATTAGAGGAGATACAGTTCACTAATGCACTATACTAACTATGGTGCACAGGAGAGTACATCTAAGTTCACACTATTTAATGACAGTAGTACTATAGTCTTTGCTCCAAATCAGAGCCCAGAGTTGGAAAGCTGGAAAAAACTGAAATCCAGGAATCTTACCATCTGGCCAAAAAATTATTATTCTCACTGGTATTGTGAGGGAAAAATATGGATGTTTTTGGCATTATGTTTGTCTCATAATCCACTGACCTTTTGTTGATTACCATCTTGAATCATTATGGCCTGTAGTTGGCTCTTCCTGTTCAGGCATCAAGGATATTTTATACTTAACACAGATGGGACAGTGGGCGCGTGGAAAATGAAAACTGCTGGCTGTGGAGGCTGCATTTGAGAATCACTCATGAGGTTGCAAACAATGTAGATGCCTTCATCTACAATTAGCCAGCAAAGAAAAAACAATGGCAAACAATTTTGACAAGCGACTGGCGGAGGAGGTGAGGAAATACCGGCACCTCTGTGATTATAAAAACTGCTGCTGAATAGGAGATGACCTGTTCTCTGAGGAACAGTCCTGCTACATGAAGTGGAAGAAGAAGATGAACCCAAGAAGTGAAGCAGACATGGAAAGTTCGATTCATTTACAAGAATCAGATCAGTCCGATCGCCCTATGAGAAAGACCAGTTCATGTCTGAACTGAATCACTGATTCATCTGAATTGGGGGGGGGGGANGGGGGGGGGGGGCACACACCTGTACTTCCTCTTAGCTTTTGTCACCTGCTGTTACAGTTAGCTTGTGTAATGATTATAATGGGTTGTGGAGTCACTTCCTGTAGTAAATGTGAAATATATGTGGAAAGTGAGAATCCTAATCCACTGAGATAAGAGGTAAAGAAGAATTTTGTGTTTTATCATTTTCATATAACTTTTATGAAACCGCATGGAACAAACAGAAGGCATAAGGCCCAGGGTATAGGGATTATACCAATATGTTAATCTTCACAGCTTCAGCTATTATATTTTAACACACACACACACACACACACACGTCACACACATCATTTTACATAACAGCATTAACACTTAATACAGCATACATACATATATACATTTAATACATCAGNCATCATTTTACATAACAGCATTAACACTTAATACAGCATACATACATATATACATTTAATACATCAGATTGTGGTTTAGTATATTTTGGTCAACATGTTTTTATATAATATAAACTCATATATACTCTTATTGTTTGCGTTGGTATTATGCTGGTGTTGTAAAAGGAAGTGCGTAATCAGTCATATCAGGCTAGTCACATGATATTGAGTTGAGATGAGGACACTGACACTGACAGGCACTTGGGGTTACTTGGTGTCAAGTACTTGGAGGGTTTAGAAAGCCCCTAGTGGTTAAACCTGTTAAATGTGGTCAAACCTGTCAAATATGCAAATTTGTGGCTGACCTGTCAAAATGCACCACTGGAGCATCCTGATTGTGGTCAAAACCTGTCAAAATTGTGGTTAAACTTGTTAAATGTGGTAAAAGAGCTGGGTGCATGACCAAATATGGTTAGAAGGAAGCCACAATTTGTGAATATAAAGGGTGAGATTTTGGCAGTCGAGGGAGCTTGGTCTCTGATCTGGCCGATATGCACTTCGTTGGTTTCACACCTTTGAACAAGGCTTTTTTGCTTTTTGACTTTGATCATTTTTTGACTTTTAACTTTTTGATTAAAATCCTGAAGAGGACAAACTCTTGCACTTAGGCAAAACTATTCGAAATTTACTTTGGTTAGTAGTAAATCCTGTATAGGACTTCTTTTATTATTGTTTAATAAATTTATAATTTTTTGAATACAATTCTCTGTTTCTGACTTCCATCGCAACGCCTGGTGAGTATATTTCACTTTCCATAGGCGGGGGCTGACCAATCTTGAAGAGTTAGACTAATTTGGTAAATATTAAAATCATCATTTCCAACGTTAAGCCACCTAGACCAACAGGGGTCTTACACTTTCTAAAGACTATAAGGGAACCTAGGTGATCACTTAACCGTACAGATTCTGTCTAGTCCAGATCTCAAGTTTTTGGCCTGTTAAGATGTTCTTAGGGTGACCTGAATACCGTGTCCATAGAATTAGGGATAGAGACGACAGTCTATGTGTCACTAATTCACCCTCGGACTTATTTTACTTCCTTTTACTTTCATTAAGCTATGAGACAAAACTGAGCTGAAATCTCATCATAAAGCGAGAAACTAGTAGACCTTAATCCCTTCCGGCAAGCACTGTCTTTCATTCTTCCCCCACTCAAACAATGGTGGTTTGTCCCAGTGTAATGGCCTGAGACCAGGAAATAACTGAAATGCAGGGTTCAGACAACACACACAGAATAAAGTCCAAACTCCACAGTTTAAAATGATGGCAGCAGGGGTCATACACAGGCAGGCAGTCAAGTGACAGCAGATGAGGAGAAGGCAGAAAGCAGAAATCCAGTAAACAGTCCAAACAATCCAAAAACACGAGGCAGACAAATCCACCAGAGAATCAGACTTAAATCCAAGTCAGAATCAGGCTGAAGTCATACACAAGGAATCACAGGAGAAAATACTGAGGATCGCTGGAAAGCTTGACAACACAGAGTACCAAGACAATCTGGCAGAGAACAAAAGAACCGTGGGTTGTATATATACTGAGGTGAGTGATAAGCTGATTGAGCTCAGGTGATGCTGAAGACTGGCGGGAAACTTAAACAAAGGCCGGAAGTAAAACTAACAAGGAGATGACTGTCAACAAATAAAACCGGAAGTGATTAATCAGAGTCTGAGTGAGTCGTCACACCCAGTCTAATGAGACTGTCTGTGAGTGTGAGTTAGTGGACGCTCACCTGCACTACATCAAACGTGAAGCAGTGTTTGTGCCACACAAACTAGATTCCTGAGCCAAACAGATATTAGCTTTAAGGCTGGAGTTAGAATGTGTTGATTAATCTCAAAGATGGGATGTTGTGAAAGGAAAAATTATATAAATATATTGACACTTCATTTATATCACAGACCGGAATGAATGAATGAATGTATGTGGTTCAGTTACGGCTGTGACCTGGATCACCGATTCATGGACTAAGAATCTTATCTTTGAGTTGATGATTCATAGGTGGGCCATCTGTAAAGTGAAGATCTCAGTGACTAAAGAGCCTCCGTGTTGCAGTGGCTGTGCTGGCTGTCACAATTAATGAAAATGGTTGATCATCATGAAAGCAGAAGGAACACAAAGCCAGGACACGTTTCTGAGCGCCCATGTTGTGTTTGTTTGCCTGGTGAGGGCAGCGCTGTGGGACCTCGGGCAGTTTGATGAGGTGACTTCTAAATGGCAGCATTTCTGCCTGAGTGGCTTGTTGCTCTGCGTATAAAGCCAGAAAAACCAGAGAACTCAAGCCAAAGAAACTGGCTCAGGATCAGTGGCGGGCAGTCAGGGCCAGCAAGGCTTTCTCTGCTGGTCTAGAGATTGTCAGAATCATAAAATTATGTTTTTATAATTTAATATATATTTTAATTAATGCTATATGTATTTTATAAAGTTCGTTCCCATCAGTTTTGTTATTAACATCATTTCATTGCTACTCTCTCCCTCAGTTTTGCTGCTTCCAGTGCAGCTCATATAAATTAGAGCTATTATCCAATCAGATTTTCCACCTGTGCTGTCTCCAGGTAAAAAAATCTAGACTAAGCCCTTCAGAATCTCCAGTGAATCCCCTCTGCTATTCAAGCAAATGGGACAATGTTGTTGATTGTCATATTCTTTAACCAATCAGATTTCGAGTTTGCCATGTTGGGTGTGTTCTTTTACACGTCAGGACCTTCTAGCTGGCCTTGGCCTACGTCATCAGAGTACAGCATTATGCTAACAGCTAAACAGCCTGCCAGAAATTCATTAGGGGAAGAAGAGAGCCAGTTAGCTTAGCTAACTCAAGTAAACCTAGCTAGCACGTAATGCCAGGGTAGTCATTGCACGGCTTGCAGAGCATCACCTGGCGGCTCACCAATTACTCTGCTGGGTTAATATAATACTTCAACTTCAAGTGTAGAAACAACTCCCACCAACAGGGGGCAGTGTGATGTTGTGTAGTGTCATTCATTGCTGCAGCGTGCCAATAACCTGTCTGTGTCAGAAGGTGCTAGCAGCTAGCTTAATGTGTGACAAGATGGATCGATTTTTAATAAAACAGAATGAGCATGAGAAAGACCAGGCTAGTACAGCACAAACTGGATCAACTCAAGGCAGTGAAGGAAAGGATGACGATGGGCATAAAAATGAGGGACCAGTTTGCAAGAAGAGAAAAGTTTGTGCCATAGAAATGGAAAACAGAAGGTTTCAGGAAAGGTGGACAGATGAATTTTGTTTTTTGTCGAAAGCAATTCAAATGCTCTCTGCCTACTGTGCCACAAGACATGCCTCGGATTGAAACGCTGTAATTTGGAGCGACATTTTAAAACAGTTCATGCCAGCGTCAATGATAAATTTCCACCCGGCAGCAGCCTGAGAAGGAACAAACTTGAGCAACTTACTGTTCAAATTAAACAGGAACAAAAGGTTATGGAACGATCTGTCTCTACTGCTGAAAGACTGACAGAGGCCACGTATGAAATAGCATGGATTTTAGTAAAACCCAAAAAAGGATTTACAGATGCTGATATAGTGAAGGAGTGTCTTCTGTCTTGTGCAAAAAGAATGTATGCTGATTTCAGTAACAGAGATGCTATTCTAAAACAAATAAAAGCTCTGCAATTATCTGACACCACTATAATAAGATGAATTGAGGAAATTGGCAAAGACATCGCTGATCAGCTGAGAGATGGCTGCTCTGTGTTTCAGCCTGGCAGTGGATGAGAGCACGGACATTTGCGACACGGCTCAACGATGCACCTGGGTCCGCTTCCCTAAAGATGAGTCTTTTTGTGAAGAACTGTTGTGCTTACTCCCAATGGAAGGCCAAACCAGAGGAGAGGACATTTTAAATGCACTTAATCACGTTTTTGATGAGAACAATCTAAAGTGATCAAATCTCGCACGTCTGTGTGCACTGATGGCACTCCTAATATGCGTGGAAAAACAAAGGGACTTATTAGGTTGATGAGGAAAAGGGGCAATTTTCCCAATTTTGCTGCTTTCCACTGCATTATACACCAGGAAGCCCTCCTTGCAAACCTCAAGAACTCTGATCTTAAGGAGGTGATGTGACAGGTGGTCCAGATTGTCAACTTCATTCTCGCCAGAGGGTTGAACCACCACCAATTCCACGAACTGTTAAAGGAGTACGAGACAGAATACGGTGACTTGGTGATGCACAATCAGGTGCACTGGCTCTCTCTCGAGGCAAGACGTTGGCGCGGTTTATGGCTCTTCTGCCTCAAATCCACAAATTCCTCTCAAGCAAAGGCAGGGATGAGCCAGACATGAAGAATCCCCAGTGGGTGCTGAAACTGGCCTTCCTGACAGATATCACTTGCCACCTGAACTCACTGAATGTCCAACTCCAGGGAAGAGAGAAACATCCAGGTAAATACAATTTGAGTGTGTCTGTGTGTGTGTGTGTGTGTGTGTGTGTGTGTGTGTGTGTGTNGAGAGAGAGAGAGAGAGAGAGAGAGAGAGAGAGAGAGAGAGAGAGAGAAGACAGCAGAAATAAATTTAAAAGAATTTTATTTAAGCTAAGAATTTCTTTACCCTTTTTATTTGCTCTATTTTGTACATAAATGTGTGTGTGTATGTGTGTACATATATATAACATTAAAATTGGCATTTTATTGTACATGATATAAATTAAGCAGTAGACTTATCTGATTTTGCTTTTCCTGTTTCATACTTGCAGGGAGCATGCTACATGTTGTCACAGCCTTCCAAAATAAAATCAGCAGTCTGTTCATCCCCGACAGGCAGTTTGTTCACTTTCCACAACTGAGAGCAGTTACTACACAGGATACAGAGGTTCTGCAACATTTCAACTATGATGCCTTTGTAGAAGTTCTGGAGGAACTCAAGCAGGAGTTTGAATCAAGATTCAAAGATGTGCATGCCTACAAGGCATTTTTTGACTTCACTGAGAGCCCATATCAAGTGTCAGTATCATCTCTAACCCAATCATCACATGCCTCTCTCCTGATCCTGCTGCAGTTGAATGTGAAATAATAGAGCTGCAAACCCACGACATCCTCAAAGCAGAGCTTAAGGCAGGTGTACATCACTTCTGGAAGATGGTCTCTGACACAGAATACCCCGCTGTGAAGCAGTGCGTGCAGAAAGTGATGTCCTTCTTTGTGAGCACCTACACATGTGAGACAACCTTTTCCACAATGAATGCTGTAAAAAGAAAACACAGAAGCAGACTGACTAATGCACATCTGGACTGTCTAACGCGGACTGCCATGACCAAATATAAGTACTGCATGACAAGAGTCATGCAACAGAAAAAATTCTTCCAAAAATCAAACTATTAGTCTTTCAAAAAGTAAAATGACAGGGTTAACACAGGGAGAAGAAGGTGAAAAAGTGAAATCTTAACCCTCTTAGACCTATACCATGGCAATCTGAACACAGTTATATTGAGTTTACTGAATGCTGTTTGGGATCATTTTACTGTCACGTTCAATGTCATGTCCACTGTCCAGGGTGCTGGCGGCGGAGTCGCTGCAGCGCTCACACAGCTGTAGTTAACTGCAGCAGGTGAGAGTGATGGCCGGGACTTATTGTAGTTATGATTTGACTCACCTGTTTTCTTTATGTTCAGTGTTTTGAGTAGACTGGTTGCTGTGTCTTAGTCACAGGGAATGACTATTTTCTTTAACGTTGTAAGATATGATGTAGGATATGTTTTTTGTGTTTGTTTGTTTTTTTTTTGGGGGNGGGGAGCAAACCATTATGCAACACTTCATTTTGTGATTGATTTTAGAGCTATAAAGACTCGTTCTCTTGAAGAGCAAAGATAAAATGTTAATGGAGATCCCCAATTTGTCCAGTCAACCAGCTACAATCGGTGTCTAGTTTGTTGTGTATACTGTACATTTTATACATTCTGTGTATATTGTACATTTTTTGCTCGTATATTTGTATTTATCTTGTATATTTTTCTTTTCCTTCCTGAGCACCATGCACCAGAGGAAATTCCTCGTATGTGTAAACCTACTTGGCAAAAATAAATCTGAATCTGAATCTGAATCTAGGTCGACAAACTAATAAATTTTTTTTTAGTTTTGTGTATTGCCTGCTTGGCAACCTTTTTACGTTGTGTTTGTAAATATTTCCTTCATTAAATGGTCAGCAACACTCAAACGCTTGCTGTCTGTCTGTATCTCTGAGCTTGGGTCCACCAAGACAGCGTTACGATTAATGTAATACACAGAGAAAATATACTGAACTGAGGATATAGTTTGTCAAAATATAATGTAAGTTGAAATTGGATGGCTGGAAATTTGCTCAAAATCTGGTAGGTTCACTAGAATTTTGGCACTAGCCACTGTTCAAATTGAAGTGAGTAACTGTAAGCAGGATGCTTAAAATAAGATACTAGTATAGTAATCTGTAGCAAAGCTTTTGTTCTGTTGTATGTTATTGACTACTATTTCTAATTAAAATATTATACAAGTATACACATGAAAGTTTATTGCGGCTCTCCTCATGATCAGGATCTGTCATTATGGCTCACTGTGAAAAAATAGTGACTACCACTGATGTAACGGAACATTAATGTTTATTTAAACTTTCTTTCTTGCGTTTAGATTTCTAGATGTAGTGCTTTAGATTTTTTGTTTAGATTTTTACTTAGTCCTGTTTTTTTTTTTTTTTTTTTTTTTTTTAAACACACTGGCTGAAGGAGGAAAAGAAATGGATTTACGCTTTTTTCACATTTTGGAACTGAAATGCACCGATGTATCATTAAACTCCTCATAAAGACAGAAAGGAGGATAGACTTTGTCTTCAGATGATGAGCAGCTTTGGTAAGTTTGATGGATTTTTATGTGGCTGGAATCTGTGGAGAAGCCTGTTGAATCTGATTGTGTTATTTGTGTTTTACAGCATTTTTGCTTACTTGCTGGTCGTATGAGTAAATGTGATGGTTGTTGTGAGTTTGTTCTTGTTTCTTTGGTAATGACACTGATTTAGGCTATGCCATGTTTATATGTGATGCAGCATCCTGTCATAATGCGTAATAATGCTACATCCTATTCATGTCTCTGCAGTTAGTGTGTTGTAACTGTCATAGGTGTTGATCCTCGTGTTAAATCACTTTATTCCACTAGATAAAGGTTACTGTCACTGTGAATATGGCTGGTTACATCTAATAACAGCAGCATATAGTCCTACTGTCATGCAGAGGTTATTAGAAGGTGGTTTAATTGCGAGAGGATCGCACTGAAGGTGTAAGTGTAAAATACACGGCCGCCACTGCTCAAGATTCTGAGTAATGGGTTTGATGTTGGTGTGTAGGATAGTTAAAGTGTAACTGGTTGTCTTTGTATGTATTTTAGAACTTCTTTGGATCAGCTGACTGTTTTAACTATCCAGCATCAAATTCTTTGTTTCGTTGTTTGTGTGGTGAGCTTGTGACTAGACAGTGATTAATGTTATGATTTCACTATGGGAGATGTTGAGTGCATTTGATGCAGAATAGATATAGATGGGCCCCATTTACACCTTACATTAAAACACGGCCTCTGTGTCCAGATAAGTTTTCAGGAAAATGACATCTAGGACTAAATGCAAATTTACACCTTACATGAAAAAGTGATCTTGTTATTTGAATTCTGAATCCTATACTTTCTCCATAAGCTTCATCTATTTTTTAAATAATTAATACATTTTGGTGTATTGGGCTATTATCCACGTTCCAGGTGCAGGTATTGCAGCTCCCAATTCAAACTAACTTTATTAGGAGATGTCAAGTTAACAGTGAGTTATTGGACTGGAAAAAATATTTATTACCAAATTTTGAAAACGTTTTGCTGTTCATCCATTTTCAAACTATTTTTAGGAGACATCAAGGCTAGTTTAAAAGACATCTTGCCACCTGGATGACTGATGAGCCATCACGGACATTTATTAAGGACAGCAAGCAAAAGACGAGACAGGATGACATTTTCAAAATTTTATCTCATGAAAGTGTCCCATCTGTACGGTTTGTATTTACACCTGACTAGCTACCTCCGCCACGGATGTGATCACTGATGTTTGCCTGTCTGTTTGTCCAACAATTGTGAAGGATTTAAATGAAATTTGGATGACAGACAGATAATGTCAAAAAGAAGAAGTGATGAAATTTTGAAGTGATCAGGATCATATTCTAGATCCAGAATCCAGAAGTTTTTAGCCTGTTTGGAGGGTGGCACGACTTCTTTAAGTTAAGCCAGTTCAGTTTAGACAGTTAAGCTAACCTGCTCCCATTGCTAAAATCGACCCGCCCTGCACACTGCCACACGTCTCGGCTCACTTTCACTAGCTCACACACACACACACACATTGCACATAGCAGTCTCTTAAACAGGTAATCTTAACTTTCACCGGTGAGCGTAACAGTGAACGCAGAGTTTGCTTTAAAACAAAAGGCTGCAGCTCCTCAAGAAACAAGCACAGTCCCAAAGTTTTCTGTGCTGGCGGCTGAACACAGAGACGGAGGTTAATAACTTTGAGCTTGGAGCAGTAAGGAGAGCTGCTCCATGCTGCCTGGCCATGGTTTGGAGGCTGAAACAGGAAAACCTTTTTTTTTTTAAACCTTTATTTATCCAGGGTTACTTCACTGATCGTTGAATGCTCTTTTGCAGGAACACATTGCACGCACGCACACACACACACACACACACACACACACATACACAGGAAAACAGATGATTTGCTAAACAAATAAATTGATGGAACAACATCAGGGAGTCGGCTTATGCACGGATTTCTTTAAAAAATCTAAATTTGCAGGTCAAAATCAGAGGGTCGGCTTATACTCGAGTATACACAGTAGGTGCCTTACTCAAGAGTACCTCAGTGCTGTGTGTGTGTGTGTGTGTGNTTCTCATTCATCTCCCCAACCCTGATTTCTCCTGCCAGTCCAAGAATTGAACTGGCGACCCTTAGGCCACGAGCTCGCTTCTCTAACCTTTAGGCCTTCCACCACTGCAAGTTAATGCTATAAAATCAATAGCTGGGTTTACATGGAGCTGTATATTCCGATTATAATTGGTTTAAAAGCCCAAACAGAATAAAAAAATGATCCATATAAACACCTCAATCAGAATAAACAGGCCCAAACTGATTGAAATTTTAAGCGGTTGCAGAGGGGTAGTTTAAACCTTTTCATAAACTGATCAAAAGAAAAACTGTTCCATGTAAACAATAAAAGAGATTAATTTCTGGCGGCATTCTTTCTGCTCATGTCCTACGTCTGACATAAATGCGTGGCGTGTCATACGTTTCTCAAAAGTTGAGCTTCCAAGCTCAACTGGACAACTGCGGAGACTTTGTTTTTAATAATTTTATGAATGCCAAATTGATTAATTGATCAAGCCGGTATTCTGCACAGCTACCAAGTCTGTACAAAACAACTGTGATGCTATAATACAGTGAATGTGAGCTCTGATGGTGACTTCATCTGCAGCCATAAATCTCTCCACAAGTCCACTTAACTTTGTGACTGATCGGCGCGTCATCCGAAAGTTCTGCTTCCATTCAAGGTCGGAAAATTCCTAAAGTAAAACCCCTCTTCACCAGTCTCTGCTGAGGACCTTCATCCACTGATTTCTGGTCTTAGGAGGAGGCGGGGCAGTAAGGTTACACATCGCAAACACCATCACCAAACAGGCTTTCTGTGCTGCCTTCTCTTCTGCTTCCTGTAGCACTAAGCATGCCTCGTTATCACGCTGTGGTTTGATTAAAGCAACACAAAAACGGCAAATACTGCACTGAATAGATGATGTAAATATAACAGATATAATAACATATAATAATAATAGACAATCTTCAGGGAGCTGATCAAACACGTGATGTTTTTATCATTTTCTGCGCATGTCACAAAGCTATTCTGATTAAATGTCAGTGCATGTCAACGCCAGATCAGAATAGATTATATCCCATGTAAACAGCTGGCCTGAAATCTCAATCGGAATGATTTCAATCAGAATGAAAAAAAGTGTGCATGTAACCGCAGCTATAGATAATGGACCAGTTCCATGAAATTTAGCATGATGGCTCATTTTTTAATACCTTGGCAGAGGTATGCCTTCTTGTTGCAAACAACTCATGATGCGAGTCAGAGCACATATGGGATCTTGCAGATCTGTTTGCATTCTGTATTGTATTGTATTTACACTTTGCATTTACGTGTGGATTTTACATGACATTGCTGTGATGTTGCTGTCAGCTTGTGTCAGTCAGAGAGGACCTGCTGCAAGGTTATTCTTAGATGTTTTTTTTAAAATGTAATTATAGAAAACAATATAAGCATTTTATTACAGTTTCTTTGTAATGTTATCAAAATTAATGGAACTGAAAGCCATTTCCTTGAATGAGCAGCATTAGCATTGCTAAGCTACATGTCTTCTACTTTAAGCCCTGTTTCTGAACTGTCTAAAATGCTGGTTGATGAGTAATTTCCCTTTCAGCTCACAGGTTTTGCTGCTCTTGTATTTCCAGCTGAAATGCTTTTGTGTTACATCTCTCCCAGCGTTCAGCAGCCACAGTGTCTGCTGCTGTATCTTCCCTGGCCAAACAGTTTGACAGTCTGGCTACGTTTATTACTGTATTTATGCTCCACCATGCTAGTCTGTGGCCAAATATGTCATCCAGAGTCCTCCACTAATATTGGCACCCTTGGTAAATGAAAGAAAAATGGGCTGTGAAAAAAATGTGATGGTTATCATCTTGACCTTTCATTCAAAATAATAATTTATATATATATATATATATATATATAAATCAACCAATCAATAAATATATCAATATAAATATATATTGATATATATAATTGAAAGGAGAAAGAAATTCTTAACAAGGAACAAATATTTTTCTCAGTGGGGTCTGGAAGAGGACGTGTGTATATTGACCACACAGTGAGGATAATGATGATGATGATGATGATGATGATGATGATGATGATGATGATNTATATATAAATCAACCAATCAATAAATATATCAATATAAATATATATTGATATATATAATTGAAAGGAGAAAGAAATTCTTAACAAGGAACAAATATTTTTCTCAGTGGGGTCTGGAAGAGGACGTGTGTATATTGACCACACAGTGAGGATAATGATGATGATGATGATGATGATGATGATGATGATGATGATGATTCTAGTGGGAAAAACATCCAAGCATCACGGCTGGAGAATTACAGATGTTAAGGTTTTGGGGTCAGAAAGTCTCCAAAACTATAATCATATAACAAAGAAATAACTCTGAACTATCATGCTGCTGTTTATTCAGAAGGGATTCCGGCAGCTCTGTTTAGTTTCCCTTCCCATTGAAGTATTTCCAAGTTATTCTTATATGGTTGGAAAAAAACTTTTTACTCTGAAAATTTGTGGTTCATTCTCAGCACAAAGTCTCTGCACGTACAGAGCCTGAAGTGACTGAAACACAGAGGATGCTGGTAATATTGGAATGTTACAAATGAGGTGGCTGATTCCCTGGATTGTGACAGCGTTTTAAGGATTGGCTGGCTGATCTATCTCCTGGTTTCTGGCTCTGACTGACTGACATCAGCTTTGGAGCCTTTTTCCTCTTTTCTTCTTTTAAATGTCATTCGTTTGTGGCAAACTCACACTCCTGCTCTGTGCTGAGTTCTCAGCGGTGCACAAAGTAAAATATTAAAGATGCTGTTTTTGATTTTGTTGTAGCTTCCAATCACTCCTCTGAATACCAAAACGTTCTCCCAGCTCAAACTTCTTCTTCTTCTTTTCCTTTCGGCTTTCCCTTCAGGGGTCACCACAGCGAATCATCTGC
>VXCM01008432.1:4379-17222 GCA_014773175.1 Lucifuga dentata
GTAACATGTATGAAAACTGAATATATTAGGCTCAAACATGCAAAATGGGTGGTATGGTCCTTTAATCTGTTATTAAGTCTGCAGCTAACAGTCAATTTCATTATCAATTAATACAGATGTTTTCTAATTAATTGATTAATCCTTTATCATTTAACTAAAAGTCTAAATTTGAGAAGCTGTAACAGTAAATATTTGCTATTTTTGATTGATAAATGACTTCAACCATTCATAAAACTGATATTGATTAAACTGCAGTCCACTGACTAATTTACAAATATATATTTTTGTTATCGCCATCCATTATGGCATAAGGGCTCACGGACATATTGCTGATAGACTTTACTCATTCTGTGGAAAATCCAAAGACATCAGCCTGCCGAAACCAGGGACCTTTAGATCAGAACCAGGGACCTTTAGATCAGAACCAGGGACCTTTAGATCTTCAGTCTAACGCTCTCCCAACTGAGCNAACCAGGGACCTTTAGATCAGAACCAGGGACCTTTAGATCTTCAGTCTAACGCTCTCCCAACTGAGCTAATTCTGCCCGTCACAGGTGTGGCTGCTGCCACAGGTTGTGTGTGTGTTTGTGTGTTGAATGCATGAGTGTGTCACAGCAGACCTGGCGGGGTGTTGAGGAGCGCCACCTGCAGGCCCGTCGCCTCCTTAGCTCTCTGCAGCTGCTGCAGGTCGGCGTCGTAGAGCCAAGCTGCTTCCACAGCCTGAAACCCGGCGGCGGCAGCGGCGTACATCCTCTGGCTGAAGTCTGGAAGCTCCGTGAACAGCCACGAAATGTTCGCACAGAACCGGAGCGGAGCCATGTCTGGTTTCCACGCAAACGGCACGGAGTTCATGAACTTTGACCCGCTGACCGCCAGTCTGTTTACTTACACGTATAACTTATTAACAGGTAAACTCCCACACCAAAAATACAAGACTGCGTTATAACCATATGACAGTAGCTATGTGTAATTATATTGTCTATAACATTAATTTGCGATGATGTTTATGAAGGAAGAGGAACAGACAAGCTCTAACTACTGACTGGAGGCAGACAATAACGAACTATTTCGTCGTGAATAGTTAAGCTGTAACTGTGACATTTTGGAAACAATCGTGAATATTTCCACCAACTTACGCACTCCTCCTTCTAACTAGCTGGGTTTATTAGTTAATTAGTATTCTACTCTGCAAATATCATCAGAAGTTCGATGGTTTTCTGGCCATACAGGAGAGGTTTGTTATTGTCACATGACTGATGCGCGCTTCCTGGTTCCGCTGTTGCGCATGCGCAGTCAGTAAAGTTTGAACAGGCCCAATAAATACAAATACACCTTACATTACTGACAAGTTCTAACCTATACGTTTAGAGAGATTTCTTACTTCTTTTTTTTTAAGTATTATTAATAGCTTCACACAATTCATCGTGATTCCTAAACTTTGACATTAATGCCTAGTGTTTCCTGTTATTAAGTGCATGAAACTTTGTATAGTAGTATTCTTAACTCAGAACAAAGACCCTTGTAAGATAAGATTAATTCATCATGTGTCTGATGTGTAGCAATACACAGTAAGATAAACATCATTTACAGTTTAATTTTAAGACGCTATGTACAGTGTCTCAGAGGG
This sequence comes from Lucifuga dentata, assembly GCA_014773175.1. NCBI lineage: Eukaryota > Metazoa > Chordata > Actinopteri > Ophidiiformes > Bythitidae > Lucifuga > Lucifuga dentata. The sequence goes on from VXCM01008432.1 coordinate 6,007, forward strand.
CTTTACAGGCCCACACTTCAGTTCCCCACTCAGTCCAAGCTCTCATTAAGACAAGGAAGACCCCTAAAAATACCCCCGCATGTAACTGAAAAAATGGGTGAAACCTCAGGAGAGAAAATTCAAAGAGAGATCCACTCTTCCTGAATGTGTGCAAAAGGAGCTGTAGGTGGGGAAGCTGCTGATGAGATGGTCCATGAGGACAGAACCATCATGGAGTCCAGAAAAATAGTCAAATTAAAAGTCTTGCCATTTTCCCTGTCCAGGTTTCATGGGGGGAGGATCCATGGAGGGACAGCTTGAGGATTTTAAGGGTGACAGAATACCCTTCATACATTCTGTGGAAAATCCAGGAACAAAGACATCAGCCTGCCAAAACCGGGATCGAACCAGGGACCTTTAGATCTTCAGTCTAACACTCTCCCAACTGAGCTATTTCAGCTTGATGCTGCTCACTTTTAAAGGACTTTACCGGCCATTTTGCATGTTTGAGCCTAATATATTCAATTTTCATACATGTAACGTTACTGACAGTCATTTCCCAAAGCATACTACTGGAACAGTGAATTAAAAATGTTTTTCCTACCTTCCAGACCTCCATTGGTTTCAGTTCATTCTGCTATTAAAATCAACTTGTTGGTACTTGAAACCTTCTTGGGATAGGTAATCCATCACCACCAACAAGATGTGTATTCAGGTATTTTCATAGTTTCGTAACTTTAGCATTTAAGCGCAATAAAAAGCAAAGAAATATGGTTTCATCCTTTGGGAAATGATTGGAAATGATTGTTTGTAATGTTACATGTATGAAAATTGAATATATTAGGTTCAAACTTGCAAAATGGACAGTATGGTCCTTTAACCCAGTATTATCACAGGGTTTATAATGTATAGCCGAAGTAACTTTAGTCTCTTTTTTTGTTTTTTTTGGAGAAACTCTAATGTGAAACGTAGTGCTGAAGTGTCAGATGGCTGCTCCTGCTTGCTGTTACACGTCTTACTGCATTATCTCTGAGCAAACAGACCTGCTGACTTCGTCTCATGTATGGAAATACCAGCATGGCTGCACCTCTGACGACAGCTGATAATGCTGCTTCAGCTGCTGCTTTGTCACTTAAACAGGTGTCCTCCAGGTGTTGGAAAGACTCGTGAATTCCCAGCACTTCAGCAGAAATATCACATTTACTGTGCTGTGTGCTGTATAAAAATTAGTTACAAATGGAACAATCAAGTACTAAATTGTGTTTGACGAGTGTTTTATAGAAAGCCGGATTTGATGCCTTTCGACAGCGTGAGGCAGAGAAGTGGGCTTCAGTAGTGCACTACAAAGTACTGAGTCAAAAACTATTTCAGTATTTGTGCTCTAAAGGAGAACAAATATCACGTCCACAACTGGGTAACAAATTATTCCAGGACTCCTTTAGCTTTTTGTGCCAAAGAGGAAAATCATCACAACAATGATGCAACACAGTGGCCTAAGAGGAGATTTATTTTATTTTATTTATTTAAAGTCCCTTTCAGAAAATGGAAAATTATTTTGGGTTGGAAACCTGTTATGGTGGATGTGGGAAACACCATGTGCAGTTAAATAAGTTTATGTCTTTTGTAATTTAACATGAACACTGTGGTTTCTGTAAAAATCCAGACATGATTGGCCAGTGGAAAGTGGAAATGTGCATGCTGAGGGGTTGACGAGTCTGAGATTCAGGCACGTCAGCTAATTTTGGGATTAGCCGAGATTTGTGTGATGTCCCTGTCTGCTGGATCATCGACTTCCTGTGGCGTGCAGACGATCGCCAGGCAGAGCGATGGTCGCCTGGTCTGACTGATGATCAGCTTTATAAGCTGCTGTCAAACCGTTTCTCTCTGGCAGGTATTACTTTAGATTGGTTGTCTGCTTCTGTTACATACTGTTACTTTACTTAATTTAGTGTTTTTATAGATTTAGTTATATAAAATAAATACTTAAATCTTTAGCTCGTGACCTCTCTCCTTGTCAGAACCTTGCAGCAGTTCATGACATGAAATGAAAAATATATTTTCTAACCACTTATTTGTGTTAAATGTTCAGTTTTCATAAGTCCAAAAAGCTTTTTTTTTTTTTTTTTTTTTNTTTTTTTTTTTTTTTTTTTGCGTGATTATATGCCATAATCTCTCTCTATTCTGTTTGAGTAAAACATCTGAAGATTTTTGATGAATCATCTTTGCACTCAGGGTAGATTAATCCAATCAAATATGATTTGGAGCCGTAAGCCTTCCATCATAAAACATAAAACACGTGTGATCTCACTGGTCAGAGTTCTGTTATAAGTGGCTAAACTGATTTCTTTTGAACTGGCTGGACTACACACGTGTAATTATTTTTGCACCAGAATATACATTCCTCCATTTATTTAAAAGTTTGTCCATAATTTTTGAAGCCTTGAAATATTTGATTATGGTGTTGTTTTTTAACACTATTTCTACTATTTCTTGTTATAATCTAAGAAGTTTTCCACTGATGGCTTCAGTAAAAAAAACAATATTGATTTGAGCTCTCACATTCATAAAGTGTTACAGATTAAATTTCGTTTATAAAACAGCTCATCTTAGTACAAACTTTAAAACACATTAATAAGCTGTCATACAAAGAAATTATAATGACGGCACGTGCTCAGCGAGGGTTTCTCATACTCATGTTGTACTATAGTGTTAATCTGTATGTTGAAAAATAATATATATATATATATATTTTTTTTTTTTTTCAGGACAGTATTGTAATGTTATATTTGTTCTTAATCCACACAAAACCTCTAACTGTGTTTCATGTTCCACCAAACCGCTGAAAAACAGCTTCTTTAAAAAAAACAGAAAATGACAGAGACGGTAACAAGACAGGAAGCTGCTCTGGAGGCTCAGCATCACATGACCCAGGAGAATTAGCATTAGCATTAGCATTAGTCAGTACAAATGTACTGTATGTGTGTGTGTGTGTGTGTGTGTGTGTGTGCAGAGAGGAATCACATCACACTCTGCAGGCAGCAGAAACTGACTGGCTGGTNGTGTGTGTGTGTGTGCAGAGAGGAATCACATCACACTCTGCAGGCAGCAGAAACTGACTGGCTGGTCTTTGAAACGTGATTTGGTTGTGATTGGCTGAAGCCTCTTGTGAGCGTCTGCTTTTTTGTTTCCTCAGACAGGAAGACTTCACTGCAGTTCAGCCGCAGCAAACAATGCGAGCACGGGTGGATTTGCACGTGTCACATGACACAGCAGTTCAAACCTGGCAGCATTTTATTACTGAACTACATTTACACTGAATTTTTCACACCAGTCTCAGATTCTCAGACTGGTGTGAAATGTGTTGCTGTTATGTGTTAGCATGTTTTTTGCGCCAGTCTGAGGTTTTCACCTCCAAACGAAACAACACATGAAACATGATGTCAGACGTGTTTGTAAAAAGGAACGTACGAGGATGAGTAAAATTATAAAGCCCTACTCGTGGAATCAAATGTGAAACCACCATAATTTCCTGAGTTTATTAATGAGGCTCCTGGTGTTTAATGTTATTGATGCCCACAAAGGGAAATTACTGTAGCCACTCATGCTAACACATAACAACCATTCTAACATACAACAGAAAAACATGCTAACACATAAACATTCTAACATACAACAGAAAAACATGCTAACACATAAACATTCTAACATACAACAGAAAAACATGCTAACACATAACAAACATTCTAACGCACAACAGAAAAGCATGCTAACATAAATATTCTAACATACAACAGAAAAACATGCTAACACATAACAAACATTCTAACATACAACAGAAAAACATGCTAACACATAAACATTCTAACATACAACAGAAAAACATGCTAACACATAAACATTCTAACATACAACAGAAAAACATGCTAACAATAACAGATAAACATGCTAACACATAACAGAAACATGCTAACACATAACAAAAACATGCTAACACAACAGATAAACATGCTAACACATCACAGATAAACACACACAGTGTGAGTAGAAACACAGCCAGCAGCTGAACAGCTAAAATAGAAACTTCTCCATATGACAGTAAAAAGCATTAATTGAACGTGTAGCTAGCTGGTTATTAAAGACTTGCTCAGCCTGTCTGTGGAACATGATTAGCTGATTAAACGTGTCTGAGTTATTAAAACACATGAAGCTCATTCTGTTTACAGCCCTCAACCTTTTCTCTGTTCTGAATTCCAGCATAGTTTCCAGTCTGTGACCAAACCTGTAACACGTCTGTTTTTACTGATTCTCCGTCTGTAACGTTACAACAAACGGCACGCTAAAACACAACGCTAGCGAGGATGCTTTGCTAACATACGTGCAGATCAGCCAGTCCTACACATGGTTATCTTTATAAGCGACGGTAAAGGTGAGTGTGAAAGGTGACTTCAGAGAGCTGCTTTTTTTGTTTTTTTTAATAACTCAGTAATCCATGTACATCTGTTCTTCATTAACCAATGGAAACGAGCTAAAGTAACGCCTGCTAATCCTCACTGGTTCTCATATTTCCACATACATACTATTCTTATGTGTTTTTTTGTTTTTTTTTTGTGGCGTGTATCGCTCATTTGTACATTTCCACATTTTTACTTCACTTTACTACGACAGATGCATCCTGGGAGAACATTAACTTCTTCAAAACGACAAAGGCACTGCTTCCAGAAGCTCTACCTCTGTAAAATGTTTTTTTTATAATTTCAATTATAAGATGTTGGCAGAGTCGTAATTTAAAACGATATGTTTGGCTGATACGACTCTTTCTCTGCGAACAAAGCGTTGAGCTGATAAAACTGAGGCTGCGCGCTGAGAGCAGCATCATGGTGGGTTTATTTTCAGCATGGTAAATATGTAGGTTGTAGCAGGTAAAGGCCTTTGAAATGTGAGGAAAATGGCATCAGCAGCAGAACGCTGATCATGAGTGTCCTCTTGTAGCCGCGTAATGTCTGCAGAGCACCGGCGTACGTTTGGTTTTAGCGCTGGCATGGAGATTCTTTTTGTTGGATGCGACATGCACAGTTGTACGTGCACATTCTGTTTCTCTGTCCTACAAAGAACTTGACTGTGTAAAACATTTGCTTTCCATTTACGTGTTTATTCATGCATAATGCATTTGTCTATTTCCACCCTATAACCTTCCAAAATCAAGAACTGTAAGCTTTTTTTTTTCTGATTTTACAGGTATTTTACCTTTCCTTTTACGAATGTAAATCTAAAACTGAAATTGGTGTTTAATATTTACGTCTGGTAGATTTTAAAAAACGAATATGTTTGAACGATTACAGGCTTAAACAAACAGCTAAGATCTTAAATTCACCCCTACAAATGATCACCTGTCCACTAGCCCTCACCTATGCGCTTCCCGGGTTTGACCTCTGCCCCCATTACCTCACCTGATTCCTGTTCCACTGACATGATCTCCTGTTTGTCAGTACCCAACATCTCTCTCTCTCTCTCTCTCTCTCTCTCTCTCTCTATATATATATATATCTCCACATCATATTGTGTTTCTTGTGTTCTAGTGTGTTGTTTGTGTAGCAAGCATTCGTTCAGTTTCCCAGTTGAAAATTCCAACTTCTGACCTCCAAGCGTTCCAGCCCCATGATGCCAAATGAAAACAAAAAAATCATAGCTGAACACCAATAAATACTGTCAGATTAAATAAACTTAGTAATAAATACTAACTAAAGTAAAGTTAGACTACAGGACTGTTTGTGTTGTTTTACTATGATATTAATCACAGTATTAAACATTTGTGCAGAGAAGTAATATTCTGAAATTATTTACACTTACGTATCAGTGGCAGACAGTTATTATACACTGTAGATATGGTGATATATTTTGACTTTTTTGTTTCAATTTCATGCAAAAAAAAAACTTTATTTGGCTATTTACATTCACAAAGCTCGCTTCCATGGGTGCCGCCGTGTTGAGTGACGTCATTCTCGTTGAAGTTGGGGTCGGTGGATTTGGGCTAAGTTTCCTCGTCAGAGCTCTGACTTCACGTGCCATTCCAATGAACTTTTTCAAGTAGGATGTGGGAAATGTTTGAGTTCCAAGTTGTCTGGAATGCAGCATAAGTTCCACACGTCTCGCCAGTTTTCTGGTTTTGTTTCAGTTCCGTGTGCTTTATCAAGTTTCTAGTTTTATAGTTTTTCGAGCTTTAATTCAAGTGTTTTTCCAGTTATTCTGCTCAGGTTCCTGTTTGTCCTGACCTTTGCCCTGAGCTCCAGTTTTTATTAGTTCTGCCTCAGCCTCCTGGACTGCCTGCTTGTATCCCTCTAAGTTTTCCTCTGACGCTCAGCCTGCCTGGTTTTTCCCTTGTTTTTTTTTTTTTTTATTCTTTTCATTAAAGCCTGTTTCTCCTAGTTTGCCTGCTTAAAGCCTGCCTCACTCCCACAGCTGCACCCTCACATCACCGATGTGTGCTTTCCAGGATAAAGACTGAAATCTGCCAGTAAAGTCAGACTATGTAATAAGTTCTGTAGGGATATTAAATAACCTACCACCAGAACTCTCAAACAGCATTTAATCATAGTATAGTGCAATCATACAACATACATACGACCCCAGTACACAACAAAACCTTTTGATTTTCTCTGCAGCTGCAAAGTACAAATTTATCTTGCGCCTCTTAAACAAACCAAACTTACGTCTTCACCTGTTATTTACTGAAACAAACTGCTGACAAGCAGATCTCAGATCAGTAGCTTCAGCTTGTTCTCGATGCTTGTGTCTCACTGCAGCGTTGTTTTTGTGTCTTTTGAAACTGCTGACCTCAGCAGATTTTCAATCAAAGTGCACTGGATCTTCTTTCAGCTGAGGCCACATGGAGCCAACAACAGTCTAACAAGAGTTTCAGGCCATCGAACATCCTCTGACCTCAGGTTGCTGTTTTTAGGATATCTGCAGCTTCACTGCAGGACTTATATTTGCTGTTTGAGATGAATGTGGCTACTTAGATTTTCAGAAACTCTGTGTTAAGCTCTGAGTGCTGACAGACAACTTCATCTATTTCTCCAGTTAGGAGAACATTCTCGAGTTTGTACAGACCTGAAAATCTCTGATTAAAGGTTAAACTGCAGATCCACAGTGTCCAACAGCTTGTAAAATTCAGCCCTATAGTGTTCTGTTGCTGGCTTTCACCCATGCTATGCATCTTTCAGGGTTAGGATTAGTGTTAGATGGTTGGGGTTAGGGTTAGATGGTTAGGATTAGCGTTAGATGGGGTTAGGGTAAGCGTTAGATGGGGTTAGGGTTGGGGTTAGGGTTAGATAAATGGGGTTAGGGTTAGCGTTAGATGCAGATTTTAGATATGTTACATGTAGATTTCCATGATCAGGTCACTGACTGATTACATTCATTCTGCTAAAATCTCGGTTCCATGTTTTAGTATAATGACATCTTAGAAAAAGATGTTAGCAGCTAGCATCTTAGAGTTCTGACAGTCTGAAGCGTCTCGGTGGTGAACAGAACTGAACTGTCAAAAAATAAATCACTGTCACATTTAAACGCTGCAGCTGTCTGAGTTTGGATCTTTTATGTTACAGTTGGTTTGAGTAACCTCCTGTGACTTTAAAAGGTCCTGGCATCCATCACACACAAAACTTTTCCGTTTTTTCCTGAACTGACAAAGCTGAAACGGAACTGCTTTAGATGGATTGAATGCATCGAAATTCTGCTGTCTTTAAAAACAAACCGTAAAGTAAAAAACTGAAGCAGTCACAACACTGATCCAAATTTGTAGCTGCCACACTGTCTGATACTGTTTGTTGGTTTATTTATTTATTTTTGCCCACTGGTCTTATACTGTTGTGTTATGTTGTACCGTTTTTCTGTGTTATCCCACCAAAATCCCCTCAAGCTGCTCTGAGTCATGATTTAGTCTTATTGTCTGTCATGCTTCTTTTCACCTTGCTGGCAATATGTCCTAAAGATGATGATGATGATGTCAGTCAGTTGTTCAGTCATCTGTGTATCAACAAGTCGTGGCCAGATTGCCATGAAATTTGTGGTGGATATTCATAGTTTAGAGGATGACTCATGATGTTTCTGGTGATCTGGTGTCTACATCTGGACAAAATTTCCACTGGCATTCAAGGCTGGATTTACATGACCACACACGTGACCTACTTCCAATCTTTTGCTCACATGTGACACATATCAGATTTGCTTCCTGAAGATGTAAATGGTAAAAAGCCACATGGAATCAGATATTCTCAGATCTGTTTTGGGCCTCTGGCATATGTGGAAATAATTCGGATACGTATCAGATATCCACCAATGCTGCTGTCTAAATCCACAGATCAGAATTTCCTTCCCATTCTGACTCCTGCGTAACGTTCTGCTTTATGTGCATATGATGATGTCAGCATCAATATGATGACGCTCTCTGTAAACAGAAATGGAGGACATACTATATATATCAGACATGCTGATGTGTGTTTATGTCAAATAGACGTGTTAGCGTGTGATAACAGGCTCCTGTTACAGCAGCAAACCTCCAACTCCACCTGCTTCTCCTCCTTGTTTGGGTGACGATAGATTTACTTAAATTACACCTTTGTTGTCCTCATTACATTCTCATGGTGTAAATATGTTTCCTGCCAAGTGATCCATGATATCTTCTCTTTGTACGTACTGTCATGCTGCATGGCTTTTCCAGGGGTGCGTGGCTGGATAATGAATTTGTATGATAAAAAAATGAACTTTTTGGAAGCTTTGCTCATTTTCAACAGCTGCATACAGAACTTCCAGCTGCTAATGACAATTAATGCTGTTAATTATAATGGCTGTCCATGCTGTGAGCTGCCAGTACCCTTCAAAACCGAAAAACTGAAATCTCATGGAAAAAATGGCATCATGACATCATGCTAAAGGACAAATAGCAACGTGTACTATAACTTAAATATATGCATGAAGAGCGATTATAGGTTTTACACAATGCTTAACTCTCACAATATTATTTGTCTGGTGGCACAACGACAGCATTTTTGCTGCATTTTAAGCATAAATGATATTAGACTCAATCATACAGTGAAAACTATGAAAGATTATGCTTCAGAGCTGCTTCACAGAATATAGGAGCTTTTGATATCTGAACAGCTGACAGGATTTAAGTAATCCTGCACAAAGACGTTGCACAGAAGACAATACTTTTAAAAACAGAAATGATGAAGGAAGATGGTTTTCATAGGTTTTTAACAGCACAAACTAGAAGTGTGCAGCAGCTGCTGCTGACTCTAACAGCTTAGCATGGATCCGCTGTAGTTAAAGCTGTTATTCCTGCTCTGAAGATGGAGGAGCTTCATCAGGGAGGCATGAGCGAGGAAACATGAGATGATCCTACAGGAAGTCTGTTACCTGACAGACACGCCCCTTTACTGGAAGTCTGTTTCTGATTGGACAGATCTGCTACAGCTGATCTGATACACCGACACGCATCTTAATATGACCTCATCATGAGTTTCATCAAACATTTGACCAGAAAAATAACAGCAATATCTCAGGTGTAAAATGACTCTGATTATGGATGTTTGATTTTGTCTGACTGATAACAAGGTTAAAAAAAAACAAAACTGCTCCTCTTATATCACCACAGCCAGCAGTATTGATCTGTTCCAAAATCCACTGATATGTTTAATAAAACATTTCAGAAAAGTTCACTAATGAATGACTGCAGATGATAATTTGCATTTGTGCGTATGACAATAAAAGGATTTACTGTTTATTTAATTATATTTTAACTCTCTGAGCAGTGAAACACACGTAGAAATGAAACGGTCGCTGATGATCTGTAGATTATAAAGCCAGATTGTTCTGCACGTGCACGTTTGTCAAACTGGTCATTTTAAGTGTTACAGTAATAATCAATAATTAATATTTTACTATTTTATTATCATGTAGGAACTAAAACAGAGCAGCTCCAAGCTGATCAGCTGAGTGACATCATCATTAAGTGACAAGTCGCTTCAGATGATGCTAGAGAAACGACAATGTTTCATTTCTCTTAAATCATCGCTCCTCAGCTCCTCTGTCCTCATGTCTTTTCCTCACATCTTACTTGGGCGGGACTAAGAAACGAGGAAACGACACAGGTGAGGGAAATGTGGAAATGAATAAGAGCTTTGGAATCCATCTAAAGATCATGTGAGGTCTCCACCAGTTACCATAAACCATTAATGTAAAGTGGAACTCCACTGATTTTTAACATCAAATTCAGTTTCCTGGTCATGTGAAGCACAATTCAGCATATGAACACATGTAGAAAAGCTTTTGCATGTCTCCCTCTATTATCAGAGGGAGACATGCAGAGTTCAGGGAATGAGGACCTGTTTGAAAACCAAAGCCATAAAAGTCATAAGAGTTTAATTTGCTGAACAGTTCTGAGTGGATTTGTTTTTTAGTGCTTGTGTTGATGTGTGTTAACTTTAACACACATCAACACAAGCAGGGTCGGATTGGGATCCTAATTTTAACGGGACTTTAAGGTGTCTAAGTCCGTAATTGTTGGCTGTTTCTCCACGCCAGGAAAATTATGAAGGAAAAAAATTATGTTTGCTTAGTTTAAGTTAATTTTACTTATTATTACTAGTGCAGTGCATGTTGAAAACGTGCCTGTTCGGACTGGGCTGGACTTCATGGTGTGTGCCGCAGCCTGCCATCAGTGCCTGTGGACCAGAGCATATGCTGCCACGCCCGGAGCGTATCCTGCCACGGACTACTTTTTACTGGCACAGCTCAATTTGAGAACCACTCATCTAAACAACTTCATATGACGCTGCACGTCCTTGTGTCCTGAGTAACAAACCTGCTGAATATCGGCTTCATCCAGTGCCGGGTTCTAGAGATGTTGGTGCCACAGACAGATTTCTGGATTTATAGTTAGATACTGTGCAGTGCAAAGACCACCGGCCAGCCCACCGAAGGCTGTGGCCCACTGAGAAAAGTCCCGCCTCTCCCAATGACCAATCCAATCCTGAAAACAAGTAACTTTTATGATGTCATCAGGGTCAGTGTCTCTGACTTTCTGCAGCCACAAACATCACCTGAGGCAGCGTTTTCATATAGTGAATAGTGCTCAACACCACCAATAATATATATATTTGAAATACAATATATATATACATACGTGTGTGTGTGTGTGTGTGTGTGTGTGTGTGTGTATGCGCGTGTGTGCATGC
>VXCM01008433.1:0-17039 GCA_014773175.1 Lucifuga dentata
TTTATTCGGGCTTGGGACCGGCACAAGGAGGACACTGGCTTGTGCCCCCTTGAGGCTGCATTGAAACTGCTAACTGACATATGAATCTTCAATTTTATAACACTTGTCCCATCTACAAACATATTTCCATTATTTTTAACCCTGTTTCCGCCACATCACAAAGTCTTTACATTTCAATAAAAACTAATGCTATTACTAACATTACTATGACTTATTCTATTAATAAATTAAAAGGGGATATATATTGTAATTTTCATTATTCTTCCTAATTTTTACAGTGTGATATAGGAGGGATTATCCATCCTGACAGCTTTTGATTGGTCAATTCCTGTAACATGTTTGCATCACATGTAACACGTGTGAACATTCCTGCCAAAACGCCTGATTAGACACGCCCACTGAGTATGAGGATAGTGAGGGGAGCATCTGTGTTTTGTGACCCATGGGTGTTACAACCTCAGGCCCTCATCCAGCTGGCCAATCAGAACACATCTCTCTGGCTTTTTTTGGGAGGGGGCCCTAAAGAAAGTAGTTGCATTTCCAATTTTTCAGAGTTGATGATATAATGAAAAATTTGGAGTGAAATAATTTAAAATCCATAAATTTGGTGATACAACAAAACTGAAGATATGATGATTTTCTTCCTATTGGAAGAAAAACCTTATATCTCCATTTTTTTGGGGGGAGGGGGNGGGGGGGGGGAGAATTTGTGTTCTCAGGGCTGTTGAAGCATCACATTCTGCTCTACACTAGAGGAAATTAAGGTAAAATTACTGTCAAAAATAATGTTTCATCGACTCTATTTAGCTCGATGAAACACTATTTTTGACAGTAATTTTACTTTAATATGACGTTTCTACAACGTTTTCACCTAGAGCTGCAATATTCTATGAACTTATCTCAAAGTAATCAAAGTAACTACATTTTCAGATAAATGAACTGGAAAAGAACTAGAAAACAGCACAAATGGAAATGCAAATTACCTGAATACTGTATTTGAGTTAAAGTATTTAGTTACCTTCCACCTCTGTGCCGTCCTCATGCCATCATAAAACACCGAGGAGCTCTAACAAGTTAACCAGCCTCTGATTAGCCAAATATGACGGGGGTTGTGGCTCATAATAAAAGTGGCTATATTCAATTTCCATAAAGATAATGGAGGGAAGCCTTCTGCCCCCTGCTGGTGAAAGTGCGTCAGTTTCTTTGTGCATTCATGCATTTTTCTCAGTCAGGTGGACGTCAGACATCACAGGTATTGGACGTGAGTGTGTGTTTATGGGCTTTGGTTCAAGGATGAAAGCTGCACCTGATTCACACACATCTCTCTGAAATCTAGTTGATGGATTGAGCTGCTTGTGATTTCTCTTCTCTGGTCCTTTAGCACCACCATGTGGATGGTTTGGGCAGTACAGTCGTGATAATTTGTGTGTTTTGTGTGCATGTATGGAGTTAAGTGTGTGTGATGGCCTTTTGCTGATCCTCACCTTTTTGGCCCATGAAGCCACTTAGTGTTAAATTAAGGATGACCTTTAAAGATTGATGATAGTTAAGTTTAGACGCATGTGCTGCTGAGGAGGAAAGTAACTAAGTACTTTTACTCAAGTACTGTACTTAGATGCAATTATTTGTACTTCTCTTGAATATTTCCATTTTGTGTTCCATTTTGTGTTGCTTTCTTCTTCAACTCTGCTACATTTCACAGGCAAATATTGTAATTTTTACTCCACTACATTTATCTGCAGATTAAGAGATTTGTTGGGGTAAAATATCAAAACTAGAAATACTGATCGAAAGTTTGAGAATAAAATTGGAAGTTTTTCTGACAAATGATGGAAGATTTAGTGGCAAAACCAGGGCTCAGCACATAGGATTACAGAGTGAAAAAGAGGAACTGTGCTGTGAGTGTGTATGTGATGATCCTTTTCTTTTTTCTTTCCTGGTAATTTTCCTGTCAGTGTGTTTATTTGTGTTTTCTTCCCTCCAAACACACTGACTCTCCACCTCCATAAATTATGCAGCCATTTGCATTTCCTCTTTGAAATCCTGCCATTCCATCAGCAGCTGTATTCTTTTTGAGAAGTATGGAAAAGGAGGGAAACTTTCGAGGAGGGGGGCAAGAGCCTTGTGTTTGACTTTAACATTAGAACGTTCTCTTCTTAAAGGACCATACCGGTGGTTTTGCATGGTGGATACTGCCCACAAACACATTGTTACTGACAACCATTTTCTCCTGCCTCCTACCTTGGATTTAGTTCTGATGTGGAAAGTTCACCTTTACTTCAGTCTCAAACTCTCTCCTCTCTTTTTGCCTCCTCTTTAAATTCTGCTCACTGTTATTTCACTCTTCATACAAAAATATGATGCTGTCAGTCTGAATGAAGATGCCATAAATTTTCAACAATCCATCATTCACGCCATATTAATCACAGACTAGCTGCCATCCACATTCCAAATTAGCTTTCCAGAATGGAACCCCGCTGAGATAATCACTTTTTCATCAGCAGATATGTGATGTGACGAATTCAGATTTGGATGCAATGAATAAAACAAAAGACAGATGTGTGGAATATGTCTCAGCATGTAAAATGTTATTTCATGCATGACGCTTCTGCTGTTAAATCTTCATTGCGTACAGGAAGGCTTATGGTTTGTGCATTAAAGGACAAAACTGGTGATTTTGCATGTTTAAGCTCAATAAATACTACCCATATACATGTTACATTGCTGACATCCAGTGTCCAGAACATACTGCAGGAGTGCAGGAATATTAGAATTGTTGTTCCTACCTTCCAGACTGCGACTGGTTTCAGTTCATTCCAGTACACTGTTAAAATCATCTTGTAGAGACTTGAGACGTGCTTCCAGTAATCCATCACAGCAAACACGTCTATTACATTTTTTGTCTAATCTTTAATTCGTCCAAGATGGAGCTACACGGTAGACGGTGTATGTATCCGCCAGGGAATATAGTGCCTGGAGAAGATGTCTTGGTAAGAAATTAAAAACGACGTTCTTTCTACATTCAGTCGTACGTGTTGGCATGCAAAACACTGAATTTTAAGGGGAGTGTATCACCCAAACATTTGATTTTAAGAGATTAGGGCAGTCATCCTCAAAGTCCAGACTCCAGTCCAAATATGGACCGAACCACAACTGTCTCCGGACTCTGAGCAAATTATTCTTTTCATATGTATTATTTGTATTATCTGCGAGACATCGCTGCAACACAAGTCAAAATTCTACGCTTTCTCCACAACGGTGAAAGCGAAACCGAATATCTGACTGAACCACTATCTGTGAGAATGTCTACTCTGCTTTGTTCCAGTTACATTCAGCGTCCCGTCATCTCCATAACGATCAGCTGACAAGGCGTTAGGCTCGTTGAGAGTTAACAGCACAGCTAGTTTTGGCAGCAATGCCGCACCCCTGCTCGATGTCTTAAATTCCCAGTAAAAATTAGGATCCCAATCCGACCCTGGCTTGACTTTGATAAACAGACCTTTGCCTTATTGAAAATTTTCTTTGTGGACCTTTAAGATTTGTATTTGAGTACCCCTGGATTAGGGGATTTGTCAAATAACAGAAAAACTAAAATATTATTTTATGTTTTGGAAAATGATTGTCAGTAAAGTAACGTTTATGCGGGGTAATATTTACTGGGCTTAAACATGCAGAATCATTGGTATGGCCCTGTAACTCTGAATGCCAATTTGTATTTTAGCAAAACTGCATCATGGAAACCAGAGTCATATGTTGCAGTGAAGCCAACCTGCAGTTCTGAGTATGAGCTGATACGTGACATGATGCTGCCATCCAGTGGCCTGATGCATGAAGTGACGAGGACTTGTATATGTGCACATGCACGCATGTGTATGTCCACGTACACATACATCACGTGTGCACATGGTATCTCCAACTGTGAGAGCAATTTTAGCAGCAAAACCTCTCTGTAATTATATAAAAAAACACCATGATTTGTTGTTGGCATTTCTTTAATAAACATTTGCCAAAGGAGGGGGACAAAATCCTTTTAGTACAAAACAGACCGTCTCTTTTTTAACTCTGTTATGTTTTTGTTTGCGTATGATTTTAAAATGCCTTTGACAAAAAGGCATTTCAGAAGGAAAGGAATTTAAAGTGAAAACAGCTTTTCTCCATCAGGTCAATGAGTAGCTTCAGATTAGCTGCAATTATCCAAATGCAACCAACCAACAGTCCTTTTCCTCCATCAACCAATCGACTGAGCATCACTGGCTCAATGTGATCTTGGCCATTTAAAAAAAAAAAAAAAAAAAAAAAAGGACACTACATTACTGGTCGTATTCCTAAATGTGCAGATAAAGCACATCAGTCATTTCCTTTCATAGCTAAAATAATTTCCGCCTACTTCAGTCAGTAGTGCAAAACATTAATACTAATCTGCCCTGGAGGCTAAGGTAGAGATTTCAAATTTACCTGGCCTGATCAACGTACACTCAAAAGAACGTTAAAGTTTAATTTAAAAGACAGGATTGATTACAAAAAAATATGAAAATGGTACGAGCAAGAAAAGCTCCTGCGTTGTTACTCAGCTGTCCTTCTGCAATGTACTTTGCGTTCCACGCTGAGAAGGAACACAACGCCTTCCAAAGATTTAAGTTACTATGAACTGAGTGTGTGTCTGCAGATCATCTGACCTGAGACGCTTCGGGCTCAATGTTTGAGTCCTCCAGCGTTTTCTTCACCGTCACAAACTGTCCACGTTTCCACTCTATCAGAAAGGGAGACCCCGCCCTCTGATTGCTGAGTTCACATGTGGGACAAAACCAAGGGGTAGTGGTGGCGCCCCCGCTTGAGAAGGGGAACCCCAAGATTGGCCCGGTGCTGGGATAGGTGGGGGAGGAGGAACACCATCCTTTCTACCCATGGCATGGTTGTACAGGTGGATGGCGTTGGGGTTGGGGGGTCCCTCTACAGGTAAGGGGCTGTGATTGTACTCAAATCGGTGGTCTTTGTCCCCAGTAAACACCATGCTGCTGGGACCTGTGGCTCCAGTAGCTGGGGGGAAGGGATCTGGGGGGGCTGGGACCAGGACCCCTGCAGTAGAGGAGGACCCAGCAGCCTGAGGAGGCCCACTAAACACCTCTCTCAGAGTGTGAGGAGGAAGACCTCCTCCTAACATGTGACCCATGTAGCTGTCCGCAAACGCCGCTGGGGTGAAGTGTGGAGGAGGTGGATGGATGTAGTCTCCTCCATATCCTGGTCCTTCTGCAGTAGGGAGCGGTGGGTAGTCTGGCTCGGGGGGTCTACCTCCATCACTTCCACCTGCACATGTAATGGGTGGAGCATGGCCTGTCTTGGGCTCAGGCGGGGGTTGTCGGTAGTCTAAATCAGCATGTGGAGGCGGCTCTGGCGGCTCAGGTGGTCTCTGGTCTGGTGGGAGGATGGAAATGCCGCCTGCCTCAGACACTGAAAAACAGACAATATGACAAATGGCTTAAGAAGGTGGCACCGGCTTTGTATAAAAGGTGTTATACCAATGAAATTATTTATTTACAAAAAGGTGTTATTGCTTGTATCTCATAGAGAGGGTCACCTGGAGAGACTGGACTGGGCTCTGGAGGCTGTTTGACCTCTGGAGGAGGAGGAGGAGGAGGAGGAGGTCCCCCTGGAGCTCCTGCTGCAGGGTTGGTGCTCTCTGCTCCTTCTCCACCATCATTAGCTTCTTGCCGCTGGGCCTGCTGAGCCTGGAGGAGCTGAGCCAGCAGCATCGTCATGGCTGTCTGGGTGGCAGCTGCAGCCTCTCCTTCTGGCAGACCTGATGGTGCCGACAGCGAAGGAGAAGGAGGCTTGGGCATGGGTATGGGGGGTGTGCGGGGCACTCCTGCTGGTGCAATGGACTGGGGAGGCTTGGCGGGTGCAGGCTGAGGCGGAGGCTCGACTAGTCTTTCTGGCTCAGCGGGAGCAAGGACTTTAGAGAGCTGCTGTAACGTTTCCTGGTTGACCTTTGAACTCATAGTCTGGACAAACTGGGCGGTGCTGACTGCAGTCTTGGGCTGACCAAGGAAGTTCAGGAGAACAGCCAGCTGCTCCTGGGTCAGCTGGGAATTGGGAGCCTTTGGGTCTACAAACAGACGGAATTTTTTTTTTTTTTANCCTGGGTCAGCTGGGAATTGGGAGCCTTTGGGTCTACAAACAGACGGAATTTTTTTTTTTTTTATCGCAATGCAGAACATTAAAATAACTCAGTGTGACACAGCATATACAAGCATCTAGTTTGGTCATCTAGTTAAGTGGTTATCCACTTAATGCATCAAACTGAATCAAAACTGGATTATAAGCGTGCAGGTCAAAGGTTAGGTTTACTCACCCAGCAGTGCAGAAGCAGCCACAGTCTGGCCTTTGATGCCTGCCGGAGCAGGGAAGCCCTGCGGCGTGTTGCTGCGGCTGTCATCCAGGCCCAGCTCTTTACGCGGCGCCTTAGGAGCTGCCAGCTCCTCTGGCATCTGCTTCTGTCGCCGACGCTTCTTACTCCACAACTCATGACAGTCCTGCCATAGCGGAAGACTGGATAGTTGAAAAAAAAAAAGCATCATTATTACAGCAACAAACACAGTAACTGTTTGGTTAAACGACAGTGAAAAAAGAATCGATATCCAAACATACTCTGGTGGGGGCATTTTGTCTGGGTCCACATCCCTCAGGAACTCACTACCCAAAGCTTGCTCGGCCGTGCAGCGTTTGCTGGGGTCCAGGTTTAGCATGTGATCAAACAGGTCCAATGCAGATAGCGGGATGCTGAGCAATAAGAAAAGCACAAGATGAATGGCCTCCTCCTTAAAACTGATCAGCTAAGCTTTAACTACTGACGAGCATGTACACAAACTTACAAAGCAAACTCCTCTCGTAATCGTCTCCTGTACTGTTTCTTTGGTTTCATGGTGTTAAAAAAGGGAAGCTTTATTACGTCTGGCCAGACAGCGGGGCACGGGCTGCCACATATCCGGCTAAAAGAGAGAAATTCATCTGTTTAAGCATCAAATGTGCAGACTGACATGACGAATTTTATGTAATTTAGCCTCAAGGTACCTGATGAGCTCTAACTGGGCAAGCTCCTGATTAGCTTGAAAGATGGGTTTCTTTATGAACAGCTCTCCAAGAATGCATCTAAGATGAACAATACAAGATGAAATTCCTGATTATATTCTCAAAATATTGGCAATCAAGTGGAAAATAGTTTAGTAGCAATCTACATTCATGTCAATTTCAGTTCTATTCTTACCCGCAGCTCCAGACATCAATAGCAGGAGTGTACCTCTCTTCTCCCAGAAGCAACTCTGGGGGACGGTACCATAGCGTGATCACTTTATTGGTGTACGGCCGACTGGAAATGAGAAAATATTGGATAAGAAAATCTGCTCAACACAGTGGTTCGAATAATCCTGAAGAATAATGAATTGTGAATCTTTGATCAAGCGAGACAGCGAGCACGTTCTACCAGGCATAAAGAAGGCTCACCTCTCTTCAGAGTTATATAGCCGAGCAAGACCGAAGTCTGCAAGCTTTATTTGACCCCTGATTTGTGGGAAAAAATAAGATTAAATAAATGATGGGAAGAAATCAGTTTATTTTGGATAAATCTAATTATCCTGAGAACTCACTTGTTATTGAGCAGGATGTTGGAGCACTTAATGTCTCTATGCAGAAAGTTCTTCTTGTGGCAGTAATCGAGACCCTCCAGCAACTGTCGCATGAAAGACTTGATGTGGCTGTCATTGAAGTGGACAAGGCCCGACTCGAGCAAACCCATCAGGTCGTGGTCCATGTATTCAAATACAAGATAAAAAGCACCTGAGATGAAGGAATAAAGATTAAGTCATCGATAAGAGCTATTATCAAACAAAACCTGTATATTTTCATTTTGTGTAGCTTGATTAGAAAGCTGTGAGCGATACAAAATGTCTTATAAAACACATGGGCACCTTTATCATTCTTGAAGTCTAGAGCATCCTCCTTGTCTGTGACAATCTCCTTCATGTTTATGATGCTCTTGTGGTTGAGCTGTCGCAAAATCTTAATCTCTCTGATGGCTGTGATTGGGAATCCTTCCTTTTCATTGTCCAGGCGTACCTTCTTCAAAGCCACCATTTCAGCTGTGGAACAGAGGAGAGAACTGAATCTCCAAACTGGATCATAAGATGGCCTCATTCTCTAATTCCTAACTGTGAAAATATCCACTTTTATCTTTCAAACCCTCACCGGTGTCTTTGTCTTTAGCCTTGTACACCTGCCCGTAGGTGCCTTCTCCTGTGATTCCAATGATCTCAAACTTGTCCACACAGCGTTTACCCCAGTCTATCTCAGTTTCCTTAATCTCACCATATCTTGGACCACAAATTCTGGGAATTATAAAGAAAACATTACACCAAATGAAGTGAAGCAAAGTTAACACACAGCGAATGAAAAGATCGGTATTTATGATATGGCACAAAATGCATCGCTGCATACTTTGGCCTTCTGCGAATTGCTACGGTCTTTTTCTCATCGAGTGGGCTGTGTGGTGAAGATGTGCCACCAGGAAGCTCAGGTGGGAGAGGCAGGTCAGACAGAAGCTGACGGGCCTTTCGCTCTGACTTTTTCTTCCCTGAGAGTGAGCTGTCCTTCAAGCTGATAGTAGGGTAAAAAAAAAAAAAAATGAGAGCAAGCCTTGACAATCTAACATAAAGAATGCCACATGAATAGTTTAGTTAACTGACGCAACAACTCACACATACCTTTCTCCTTTCTCCATTTGCTCAAGAACTGTTTGGGGCAACGGTAAAGATGACAGAATGAGCTGGCCAGGGACACGTTCCTTGTCTTTGCCCTGTCCAGATGCTGGTGCTTTCCTTTTGTCTTTATGTACAGCGTCATCTTTCCCCTTTCCATCTCTATCCCTGCTGGGCTGAAGCTCACCGGTCTTCTTTGCAAGCTTGTCGGAGGGGGACTGAGGCTGGCTGGATGTGGGAGTTCTGGGACCCTTCTCGGATTGCGGTGGAGAGGGGGGGCGGCCCTTCCTGGATGTGTGATTAGTCTTGGGACTGGGTTGATGAGCAGACGAAGAACCCTTGGTTGGGGTAGATGTGTTGCTGGAGGTCTTCGCCTTGGCGGCTGCTTCTGCAGCTTTAGCCTTTTTCTGCTTACTGAGCTCAGCAGCGAGACTGGTTTTGAAAGTGATTGTGCTCGGTGAAAGACTGGAGGGGTGACTGCGGGAGCGCGAGTGACGGTGACGGCTACGAGAACGTGAATGCCGTGAAGAGTATGGACTTCTGCTGCGTGACCTGGCAGATCGTCTAGGAGATAAGGATAAGGAAATAAGGATTTTTAGCTTTTGTTGCAACACTGCATCACAAACTGCTTTATATAATTGGTGGATATGTAAGAGGCCAGGCCTGGCAATACAGGCTATACATATTTTCCACATAACTGCAATATAAAGCCACTTTTGTAAAAGCAATTCTATGGCTGTAATACTGAGAGAAAACATAAGGCATTGTTAAAGAAAAATATAATTTTGCTATATATACACACACTATCATAGAGTCAAAATTCTTGCATAAGCCAAAGTAACAGGCAGCTGTCATAATTGAAGATGAGTATGATTAGCTGTAATTCTTGTGTATTACAGCCAATCATCT
Source organism: Lucifuga dentata (assembly GCA_014773175.1). NCBI lineage: Eukaryota > Metazoa > Chordata > Actinopteri > Ophidiiformes > Bythitidae > Lucifuga > Lucifuga dentata. The sequence continues at coordinate 9,657 of VXCM01008433.1, forward strand.
GAATACAGCATACAATTATAATACATCAACCAGAAACGCACATCTGACCATGTAAGAGCTCACCTGACATCTGGACTTGGGCTCAGTGACTTTCTGTATGGACTTCGTGATCTCCTGCGGTTTCCATACGGACTTGACCCAAGCTCCCCTTGTTCAAATGGACTGTGTCGGCCATAACTTGGGGACTTGCGCCAGTTTGCAGGGCTCACGGGAGATTGCTTCCTTTTGTTGCTGGAGTATGAACTGGGTGATTTTGAAATGCCATATGCCCCATATGTCTCTGCATCCCGGTTATAATATGTCGAACTAGGAGAGAGTCTTTTGCTCCCATAAGTGGGACTTCTTCTAGATGTCTGCTGGTTGTAGCCACCAGGAGAGGGGTAGTTATATGAATAAGATGTCCCATAGGGACTGTCTGCTTTGAAACCAGGACTCCTCCTGTATGCCCTGAGGTCTTCACGGTCGTCTCTGTAAGATTGTGGAGCATCTCTGTATGCAGATGGAGGCTCTTTATCAGATCTAGTTTTACTTCTGTGTCTTTTAGAATCCCTTTTATCCACAGCTAGTGAGGATTGAGTTGTAGATGTCCTTTTACCATTTCTATCACTACTCCTTATAGAGTCTCGGTGGTTTTTAGAGCCACTTAAGCTTCCTCCACTCCGAGCCTTTAAGGAGTCTCTGTCGCGGCTCTGACGGTCCTTTTTTCGGCCAAGTTCCTTCTCTTGCCTACTCCTCTCTGATGGTCCCTTGGTTTGCTCGTCCTTGGTGGCGTACACTGCCTCTCGATCTCTCTGGTTACTTCTGTCTGGGGATGCTGGTCCATTATATTCACCAAAGTCAACATCACTGAGTCGGTCCACTGAGAACCTGTCAGCATGCGGGTCAAGTTTAGGAGAAGGGCTCCCGGAAAAGCGCTCTGACTGGGAGCTCACGTCATCATACTCTACCAGTGTCCGAAGTTCAGCTTCTTTGTCCAAAGTGCTTTTTCGGTCATTGTAAGGCTCTCCTAGCGTACTGGTGTGCCACAGGTCTCTGTCCTTGGCCTGCCTGCGTTTCTTTCTCCTGGAAGCTGATGATCGTCTCTTCTCTCGGTGTCTCTCTCGCTGAACAGCAGCGCTCTCAGGTTTACTACGCCTGTCCTGTCTGTTAGCATTTCTCTGTGCAGAGGGGCTCCGTACCCGACCCTCGCGAAGCACCTCCGGATTAGGCATTTATCTACTAAATGTCAACGTTACAACCACGTCTCAGAATAATCTTTGTTATTTACTTTCCCCAAACTACGTCCCTCGGTGTGCTGTGAAGCTAAACATTTAGCTCTCTAACCAGCACGCTAGTTAGCTAACGTTATAGCACATTCACCATTAGACAAGACAACCAGCAGCTAGCTTGCTAAATCACTAGCCTATCGTTAGCATCCCAAAGCTAGCTCGATAGATGTTAATCAATAATTTGCTAAATTGACTTATCTCTGGTGGTAATTCGTCACATTTGGTGCCAGCAGATTCCACGGCCTGATAAAATCCGCTAAATAGTAATCACTATTAAAGTCAACCGATAATCACCCATTGTGGAAACTCCCGGATGGACATGTCTCAGACCTGCCAGCTAATGCTAACCAGTTAGCCAGCTAGTCAACTAGCTGTGTCCAGCTAGGCAATCGCATTCCATTTCATAGTAAAAACACAGGCCCAGAGACCCTCCAAATTTAAAAACTAGCTCTTCTAAGACGCCCCAGTTCTTGTAAACAAGTAAATCCATTCACCGGATAGTGTTACAGTAGAAGCAGAAAAGTACTTCTCCTCCTCACAAACTTCTTCATGCCTTCCATCACACTCCAATGTGCAACAAGGAAGTGAATAGCACGCGAGTTGTCCGGATAGCCGCCACTAGCTAGCCGCTAGCAAGTTAGCGGCTAGCTTTCTTTTCTCCTTGCGTGGAGTTCAANAGCCGCCACTAGCTAGCCGCTAGCAAGTTAGCGGCTAGCTTTCTTTTCTCCTTGCGTGGAGTTCAAGGCAACTCAGGCAAGCTGCAACAAAACAATGCCATTCAAAAACACATCTGCTTTCACGTATCCTGGCGGGTTGCTGCTCCCTTTGGCAACTGCATTGTCAACAACATCTGCACGCGTATTTCCGGGTAAAATGACCCAATAACTCCTTGAATTAATTTCAAAATATTAGAACTTTGTTCGCAGTATGGCTAAAGTGCAGCTCGACTAGGCCCAAACAGCTTTCAAACTGTAGGCCTTGTGCGTCGGTGTGAACCAATGACGCTCGTTTGCGTCATGAACGTCAATGGTTATGTCACCACCGAGGGAAACCCCTACCTTTACACTATTAAATGTTATGAAAAAAGAATTTCTACAACTTAGTGTTGTCAGTTCCATGCACAACACGCATACTACTGTTGACTAGTTCATAAGTTTATTTTCCATCCATCCACTGCATTTGTAAATTAAGGCTTTATTTTACTGCTTCAAAGCAATATCTACCCACCTGACCTCCATGACATTTCTTGGGAATTCAAGCATATGATCCCACGTAATAAATGTAATAAATAATACAAAGATGCAGTGTGATTGTGTAAACAGATATGGAATAAGCCACAGTGCAAGTTCCTCATTAATGTGGAAGTACTATCAAATCCATTGCTATAGTAAAAGTAGCAATACCAGTGTAAAAATATTCAAGTACACAAATAAAAGACTTGCATTCAAACTATACAAAAGAAGTACTTCCAGTAAAATATTATCAGAAGTAAAAGCACTCATTATTACAAATAGAGTTAAATTATTTATGATTATTAGCAGTATCCTCCATGTTGCTGATTCAGGTGGTGGATGTTTAGTTAACACACTGTTGAGTATTGCAAACTGGTTCCCAAAGCTTTAGGCATGTGACTTATTTAAACAAAGAATGCAATGCCTGTGACCTCTTGTCAGGTCACATATTGTCTATAATGTGTCTTTTGTCAGATTATTTCATTTTGAATAATTTATAGAGGACTCAAGAGGTAAAACTATCAGGATTTGTACAGGAAAAAGCAGGCATTCAAAAGCAAGTCTCACAAACATAATTTTGTGCCGCAGAAATTTATCTTTTCTTCTTTCCTAACACAACGGTCAGAGTCTGGGGTTTGGCAGGGATTCAGTGCCTTGCTCATGGACACTTCAATAGTGGAACATGCAGTTCCAGGGGTGCCCTGCTTTTGAAGAACAATCTACGTACACACCACACAACTGGCCAAAATATTATCATCATTTCAGACAAGACACACATCTTAGCACAAAGACTGTTTGAATACAATGTTATTAGTAATATTCACTTTATTTGCCATTTCCAAATAACTCACAAAAAATAAATTGAAAGGTGAGCTTCATCTCTTGCTTTCACAAACAGACAGGCTACATTAGTGGTTATGATTAAAGTAAACAAAGAAAACAAATTTAATTCATAGCATACATACGTCATCCAATCAAAGACATAGATATCAGTTTGTATTCTGAGGGTATTTATATAAAAGGCGAAACAAGTTATTTTAATACCTAGTAGGACAGTATGCTCATAGCTCTCACACAGACATCACAAATTGTAGATTATCACTGTTTTAGTGTCACTCCTATGATCGCGCAACAAGTATTTGGGCGATCATTCTATTAAACTATGCATGAAGACAAAGGAAAAAAAGAAGACTGAATATGAATAATTGCTTGGATCTGAAAAAGCATTTAAAGAAAAATTAGACTGTGCTAAGCCAATGTCAGTGTAAGCAAGCACAATAGTGTGACTTTAAGTACAGCTTCTGCAACAGGTTGTTTCATTTTGTTGGTCTCTCAGGGTTTTTCTATCATGGTATGGGTGCTCTGGAGGTTAGCCCTTAGAACATTTTAACCTACACACCTTTCCAAACTCAGGCCATGTGCTCCCAACATTTTGGGTTTGATTTTGCCTCACAAGGATTCACACGTCCTCTCTCACCATCTTAATGTTCTGACTCTCTCTACTCTGTGCTTTGCTATACACCAGAAATATTCTTTTGCATTGGTCATTTTGTGGTGTGGGGGTTGTACGATTAACATGTCGAATTGTATTTTGGCGAACTGTACTCTTAACTCTTCACATATTAATTTAAGGATTCAACCCAACTGACTGCTTTGGATTGTACTGACTTCCTCCTTGCAATTACAAGTTACTTTTTGCATAGTCTCCATACTGAATAGACTATTAGTTTATGTAAACGGTGGACTTGTGCCAATGCAAGCAATGTTTATTCCAAAAGTTAATCTGATCGGAGTACCATGCAGAAAAAAGGGTAAGTGTCCCAAAGTTTTATGGTGGAGGAATGAAGGGCTCAGTCAGGAAGAGAAACTATGAGACTGGGTCAGACTTAATGTGTTGTGGTCTATGTAATTTTGCCATTTTAACAATGTACTGCAATCTCATTTTGCCTATTTCTTGCACTGCTTCTACTGACTGTAAGTAAAAAGCAGAATGTCAATAGCCTCTAAACCTCACACATCATTAGCAACATACGAATCCAAACAAATTGGATGGTAGGATGGATTACCCACAGTTACAATGGATAGAGAGGCAACAATAATGCACTGCACAAGAACTAAAGCCCTCTTAACCTCACGTTTGTCTCCACTTATGCACCATTGACTTTTGTCTGTCAATGTTACAAGGAAAATCTTTAGAAACCCAGAATTACACCAATCACCTAAAAGATGCACTTCTACTTTTAATGCTCATTAATAATGTGAGTTGTCATTCACTTTAATTATGATTAATGGGCACTTGTTTGTACTAGCTAGCATCTTTGGTGATTAAAAACATGTTGTTTTTTTTTTTTTGTACATAAGTTCATTTATCTTTTCTGCATCTTTTTTTTCTGGAAGTTTTACCTTTAAAAATCTACCCATGGAATTATTCTTGCTTTAGTCTCAAACAAGAAATTCCCAAAATAAGGAAAAAAAATAAATAAATACAAAGTTAGTGATTTTACATCTGAGCCATGTAAAGTAAAACTGGTGAAAGAAAAAAAAATTACATGAAAGGAATCAATTTATTTCACCAACCTAAGATGTGTTAAAGATGTAGTGTCATGGGATCATCTTTTATCAGAGCACCAGAGATTCCTATATCGCTAAAAAGGCAATGAAAGTCATTAGCCATGTGAGGTAAAACTTCTGAAATGTTATAATGAAATGAAATTTCAAGTGTTGCCTCATCCCTCGTTGATTTAAATACTCAAAAAAGCAACTGAAAGGGAGAAAAAAACTTGAAAAATATTAGTGCGGTGCTTAACTTACACTGGTTAATATGTAGAGGAAAAGACTAAATGAAGAAGGCTTTAAATTCACAGATAAAAAAAAAAAAAAAAAAAAATGTATGTGTCTATATCCATACATAGTAAACGAGAAATGTAAAAGAACAAATAAGAATGGCATCAAATTTTAGCTCTGGCTTCAATGATTCAATTAAAATACTTTACAGATTCAGCAGTGCAGCGTGTCTCCCAGGTGGCACTGGATAAAGTCTGGGTTGACGCCACACTGTTGAATGTTAACTTCCTGCCCAGGAAGGTGGACTAGATTGGGGCCTTCTAAACTTCGTTTACATTCCCCCACTTACACCTTCACTCCACTTTCACTTCTCTTATCTTGAACTTGTGCACAGTTGTCTAAATAATATCATACATCATACTTTACAATGAAGAGGTTTTTTTTTGTTTGTTTTTTTTTTAAACATCCCAGGGCTTAGTTTAGGTTTAAATTAAAAGACCAGCCATTTATTACACTCTGTAATTCAAAGTAAAAGAGAGAGTACATAAATTATCTGGAGTGTCAGCACATAAAAAGTTAGACTGAGCTATAAATGGTGTATGAGTGCCACCTTACTACGCCTGACACATAGTCAGGTGTCCCGGTAACCAGAACAGGAAGTCATGGTCAGGTACGGGCACAAAATAAATGCAAAAGTCTGAGAAATGTATATATACATAGGCAGGTATTCTGCTCTCTTTTACCACTATAAAATACAGCATCTCTCTCTAATTCTCTTGGCCAGACTTTTACTTTTCTTCTTTCCATTTTTCTCTTTGCTGTCCTCCATTTTCCTCGCCCGGATCTCTCTCATCAGGTCAAAGAATACCTGGAAAAAGGTTTGTGACAAACAGTTTTAAACTTCTGTCTTTTGTCTCAGCTTTAAGCTGGTTGATCCGTGTCTTTAGGCTGTCAGACTAACCTTGTCAACATTGGCACGGGTCTTGGCAGAAGTCTCCACGTAGCAAACCCCCCACTGCTCGGCACGCGCCTTTGCCTCATCTGCGCTAACCTGCCGTCGGTCGTCCAAGTCTGACTTGTTACCAACCAAGAGGAAGGGCACGTTCTCATCTTCCTTCACTCGCAGAATCTGCTCTCTGAAAAACAGGAAATGTCAGTCAACCATAAATTATGTAAACGAATCAACCACTGCTTGTTAAAGTACTGGTATGAGTATCATTTTCTATAATGTCTCAAAATAAAGTGCTAGTCAAGCGGCATTAAATTCTAATGATTAAGACAGTATTAAAATATGGTATGCTGCTACGCTACCTGAAATCTACTGTTGCTGCGAAGGATTCCAGTTCTGTGATGGAAAATACGCAGAGGAAACCTTCACCGCTGCGGAAGTAATTATCCCGGATGGCTGCATAGTCCTCCTGTCCAGCTGTGTCAAGGATGTCAATCTGCACCTCCTCTCCATCCAGCACCACTTTCTTCCTGTAACTGTCTGCTTTTGTGGGCTCATAGTCCTCAACAAACTAAGAGATTTTTAAAGAAATGACACTAATAATCACAACACAGCAAATGTGAAGAACTCAGTCATCTGTTATTTCAAACTGCTGTGATGTAAACAGATGAAATAGCAAACATCATCTCACCTCATCATACATAAACTGGAGCGTGAGAGCTGATTTCCCCACTCCTCCACTGCCCACCATTATCACTTTGTGAAGGGCAAGGGAGTTCTGTCCTTTTGGCTTAGCGGCTGCCATGGCTCTATGTACCAGGAGGTCCAAGTGCGAAAGAGAGAAAGTCCAAAGGATTGTGAAATTAAGACAGTAAAACACCACAAATTCCTGCTCCAATGAGGGACAGAATGATGATCCTGGGGAGGAAAGAGAGAGAGATGTTAGCATTTTCAAAAAAAAAAAAAAAATCNAAAAAAAAAAAAAAAATCTAGATTCAATTGCATAGCCAGCACTAATAAAAACAAAATTATACCCTCTCCTTATAGCGTTTGATGCATCTTCAACATGGTTATTGATTGGTTAAAATCTTCTTCTTCTTCTTTTCCTTTCGGCTTTTCCCTTCAGGGGTCACCACAGCGAATCATCTGC
>VXCM01008434.1:0-17150 GCA_014773175.1 Lucifuga dentata
TTAAAGGACCGTGACTTCATAAGGCTGCATAACTATTAGCAGGAGAAACATTGATTTTTAAGGTGGTTATATCGCTTGAATATTTGATTTTGAAAGATTAAGAGATTTTGCAGAATATCAGGAAAGCTGATATACAGTTTTATCCTTTGGGAAATGATTGTCAGTAATGTAACATGTATGAAAACTGAATATATTAGGCTCAAACATGCAAAACATTGGTATGGTCCTTTAAGCCCATTTCATCAGCTGTCAACACTTTATATCATCCCATATGTTCAAGAAAGATGATAATGAAAACCCAAAAATCAAACTTGTACGATACAGAATTATGATAGGGTAAAGTTTACAGAAGCAAGAAAATGTATTTCTGCATTATTATATCAAATGTGGTCTGATCTTCACTCAATCTGCCTAAGGTAGTGATAAAACCAAAATCATATTTGTTTTTGACGGTACTACATACCATTAAAATATTCACAGTGAATGCTTAAGAAGTAAGTGAACCTCTGGTTTAATGTCTTGAGACTGAGACTAAATGTGTAAGGTGACAGTCTCCTCTTCCACTATAAGGTCCAGGGTAAGCCCACTTCTATGTGCTGGACCAGTAACTGTCTGCACATTGCACATGTGATGCTGCTCTGTCATGGAAACCACACCATGAAGCTCCTGAAGGACAGTTCTTGTGCTTTGAGAAGCTGTTTGGAACTTGGACAGATGATTGTTTTTAATTTGTATTTTTTTTTACACACTATGTGCTTCATCACTCGGCAGTCCTGTTGTGTTAGCTTGTGTGGCCTGATGCTTTGCTGAGCTGTTGTTGCTCCTACACGTTGTCACTTCACTACAGCAGCACTTAAAGTTGATCAGGGAAGATCTAGCAGATGCTAGTAAAGATGGCATCCTACGACAGACTGAGCTCTTCACTTACAACCCATTCTTCTGCCAGTGTATGCTTGATGTTTTTCTCTTAGCTGTGAGGAGTGTGCGTGTGGGTGGGTGGCTGAAACAGTTCAAGCCGCAAATTACGACTGTCATACTTTTGGCCATGTGTATGTTTGAGGTTTTGAGGTGTTTTCATATGTTTCAACCAAATAAAGACACAAAATGAAAATCAGCCATTCCTCATTTCACTGTGGACCTTCTGGGACCTTTCACGGAGCCCTCACAGGTGATTCATTTGGTTGTATATAGAAACCAACATGATAAAATTACATTATAGATGAGCCAATATCCTTACGGTGAACATCGCAGACAGGCATAAAAGATCTGTGCCTTGAATGTAAATATAAGAGGTAGAAAGTTACCTGACATTTTCATGTCTGTACATGTACATGGTGTTGAACTGCTGCATTTCTTTCTGACTGGGCTCTTTCTTCATGTCCTGGAGCATCTCATCAGCTATGTGCTTTGGTAGGATGGACAGCAGCAAACGTTCCTGAGGATCAGAGAGGACATCAGACACATTCACAGACTACAGTGTACATTCACAGATGCAATACTCATATTATATATTGTCTGGCTGGTAGAGGCGTAAATCTTTGTCTCCATGGCGATTTGATTTGATTACGATTATTTAGGAAACGATTCAATGCATCACGAAGTCTTTCATTTTCACCATGATTTCACAAGTAGTTTTATTGCAAGATACTTTTAACTCATAATTGAGTATATTTATGAAGAAAAAAATATACTTTTACTCAGTTACATTTGATTGCACTATGCGTTACTTTTGATTTCACTGTTTGAATTCAGTCACGTTCAGTTTTTCTCTCATTGTCAGACACTACANTACTTTTGATTTCACTGTTTGAATTCAGTCACGTTCAGTTTTTCTCTCATTGTCAGACACTACACTATCTGCTTCAGCTCCCAAGTAGCCACACCCCCACCCTCTGTTTCCATGGTTTCACCCAGAGCAGAGTCATGGCAGAATCAACAGCAGGAGGTTTATAAGAGGCACATCCCTGGCCACACATTCAAACTCTGTTTTCTTTTCAGTCTACCAAAACCAGCAGCTACATAACACATTGTGTCTTTGTCTGCTAAAAATGTGACATTTCAGCTTCTAAGAATCAAAATGGAACTTGAAGAAACGTGGCGGTAAGCTGCAATGTTAGCTACTTAACAAGCTGCTGCTGCTAATGCTAACTGAAGTTTTCCTGTTCTATTCTGAGTAAATTCATGAAGCTAACCTAGCTAACTGTCTTAACTAGCTTCTGCTGCTAATGCCAATTCAAGTTTTCCTGTTCTACTCTGAGTAAATTCATGAAGCTAACCTAGCTAACTGTCTTGGGGCCAGGCCGGAACTGTCATGATTTGTTATGTGGTAAATATGTGATTTATTACCGTCTACTGTTTCTTTATATGATATGATTTGGATTGTATTAGAAGCTACATGTGGCTACTTTGCATTTTTTTTCCTCAGACGAGCACTTTATAGCTTGTTGATTATTCTAAAGAATAAGCTTGATCAAAGTTACTCATTACTCAAGTAATCTTTTCAATAGATACTTTATTACTCTCACTAAGTCATTATTTTGGTGACTATTCTTACTTATACTTGAGTCACTATTATCATAAAGTAACAATACTTTTACTTGAGTATAGTTTCTGGCTACTCTACACACCTCTGCTATCAAAGTTATTGATCACTAACACGTGAAGCAAATACAGTTTTAAATGTCGCCCAGATTTCATAACTGAAATTTAGCACCAGAATGAAGCAGGTCTTAATTTTAGCATGTGGGTTTGTTTTATGAATAGCTACTGCCACATGTAAATAAGGAAATATCACAGTGACGCCTTTTTAAGGCTAACGCTAAAATATGTAGCTAACAGGAGTTTATGAATGAGGAACATGGTTACACCATGATATTTGTGCATAGCGGTGCAGTAAGTCATGAATCTGGGCCAAACTGTCCTCTGAACATCTAAAGATAGCATGTCTCTGTCTGGAGAGAAGATCCTGTTGTCCATCCATCCATCCATCCATTTTCTATACCCTTTATATACCGTTTGTCCTGTTAAGGGTCACGGGGTGCTATCCCAGCAGACACTGGGTGAGAGGCGGGGTTCACCTGGACATGGCCAGTCTATCACAGGGCTGACACATAGAGACAGACAAACTCACTCAGCCAACTTAGAGTTTCCAACTCACTTGATCTGTTGTTAGAAAAGAAATTAAAAATGCTGATCCAGAATGAATAAAGCAAAGGACACTCCCAAAATAAGTGTAACAGTGTGCCCTCATTTGCTTTACATTTATCACAAATTGGAGACATGGAAGAATAGAATTTATCTAATATAACCTTAGAGTAGTTAAAGTGGTGGATCACTTTAAACTGAATCAGCCTGTCTGCTGTTTATTTAGTAACTGTGGATACGAGAAAGTGCCTTTTTCCATAATCTATCAGGCAAAACAACATTCATTTCTTTCCCAAGATTCCTTAATACAATTAGCAGAAATGGTATTACTAGAAAAAAAGTTCTCAAATTTGGAAATAAGCTTCTTGCTCTCTGGAAAGAGGAAAGCAACTCAAAAGGAGTGTGTCCCTCCTGTTCAGACTCAAAGTGAGGAATGGTTTTTCTTACAAAGTGTCTAACTTGCATGTAACGGAAGAAATGAGAGTGAGGTAAATTATATTTTCAACATAGCTGACCAAAAGAAGCAAAACTGTTGTCTAAGCATAAGTCTTTTATATACTGAAGGCCCTTTACTTTCCATGTAGTGAACACACTATCCAGTACTGTAGGAATAAAAACACGATTATAGCAAATTGTTATAAAAAGTTGAATGCTTTGATGGGTGTTTTTAATTTGAGTAAGAATTTTCAATGAATTTCTGATGATAAAACTGTGGCAGCATGGTGGCGTAGTGGTTAGCACTGTTGCCTCACAGCAAGAAGGTCCTGGGTTCGATTCCCGGCCAGGGCAGGTTCTTTCTGTGTGGTTTACATGTTCTCCCCATGTCCATGTGGGTTCTCTCCAGGTGCTCCGGCTTCCTCCAAAGACATGCATGTCTGGTGAATGAGTTTGTCTGTGTCAGCCCTGCGATAGACTGGTGATCTGTCCAGATGAACCCCGCCTCTCACTCTATGACTGCTGGGATAGGCTCCAGCCTCCCTGTGACCCTCAACAGGACCAACGGGTACAGCAAATGGATGGATGGATGGATAAAACTGTGGCTAACCGATTTATTAGCAGATGTGCAGCTAGTGAAAAGTAGAGAGGACAGTGAAGCATATGGTTTAATCAATGACATGAGCTCTTTTAGCCAAAAGGGGGCAGAATTGAACAGTTCATGGTCTGGGAACCCCAGTTTCAGCACGCCAAAGCCGTGCCTTGGCTGCCCTGTAATAACACTTAAACATGGGAACCTAAACCTACATCCTCACCAGACAATAAAGGCTGTTGATTTTGAGCATGTTTGGGATCTGATAACAAAACTCTTCTATATTAAGCACTAATTTTATGTTACATTTGGAATCCAAAGTGACGGACATGAGTAATATAACATAACCTCCATGTTTTTAGACCCACACAGAGAGAGATAAGACAGAGAGAGGGAGGAAGAAAGAGGAAGAGAGAACTGAATTTTAAACTCTCCTTTATTCACACCATTGAACTGTTTATCTCACTAAGTAAATCCAAATCAACACACACACATAATAAATAAAATTTAAAAAAAAAATTAAATAATGATACCAAAAGCTGCTTCAGACATGAAGCATCAGAGCTTCATCCTGAGTAGAACACAGGATGTCTCCAACACACCAGGTGTGTCTGAAAGAGTCCACCTCACCTGTTAGCTCAGAGTACTTAAAGTCCACTCTGATACCAGCTGCCAGCCTCTCAGCATCAGCTCTGGGTCAGCTGACCTCTGACCTTTGATGCAGTTCTTTCTTGTCTTCCAAATAGACAGTTTAGAGAGTCCACAAAGAAAGCTAATCAAAATAGGCAGAAATATGTTTTTTGCTTTGTATTTAGGATCAAAAATAAACAAAACCAAAGAAAAGTGCAGCCTAAACCCTGATACCCTAAACCCTGAAACCCTACTATAAACCCTGATACCCTAAACCCTGAAACCCTACTGTAAACCCTGATACCCTAAACCCTGAAACGCTACTATAAACCCTGAAACCCTAAACCTTGAAACTCTACTGTAAACCCTGAAACCCTAAATCCTGAAACCCTATTGTAGATCCTGAAACCCGAAACCCTACTGTAAACCCTGAAACGCTAAATCCTGAAACCCTACTGTAAACCCTGAAACCCTCAACCCTGAAACCCTACTGTAAACCCTGAAACCCTAAACCCTGAAACCCCTGCAGCAGCTCAACCAACCTGAGACCAGCAAATACATGATGAACCATTTTCCTCTGTCAGAAAAACTACCACTGCTTTATTCATCCTGGAGGTGTGACACAGGTTCTCGTGTCCGACCCTCTCACCCACAGCCAGGAGAACCTCCTCCACAGAGATGGTGGGGTCCAGTACCATCCTCACCCTGTGACAGAGTGACAGGGACGGCGTCTTCCCAGAATGCCATCCACACCAAAACACGCAAAAAACACGATCAACCACAAACAAACTTCACCAACAATAAACTACACCAATATAAAAACAAATAGGAGCTACACCTGCACCGCCACGTCCTCACACACACACACACACACTCCCAGCATGCAACAGAGGGAGAGATGCAGACAGAGAGAGAGAGAGATGCAGACAGAGAGATGCAGAACATAGACAAAAGCAGAGTAAACAAATCCTAAAGCCTAAAGTCAACACAGACATTAAGTTGACCTGTGATGTATAACCACATGTAACACATATAACCACATGTAATCACATGTAACCACATATGACTCATGTAACCACTTATAATACATATAAACACATATAACCACATATAACCACATGTAACCACACGTAACCACATATAACCACATGTAACCACATATAACACATATAACCACATGCAATCACATATAACCACATGTAACCACATATAACCACATGTAATCACATATAACCACATGTAACCACATTACCACATGTAGCCACGTGTAACCACATATAACACATAAAACCACATGTAATCACATGTAACCACATGTAATCACATGTAAGCACATATAACCACATGTAACCAAATATAACCACATATAACACATATAACCACATATAATCACATATAGCACATATAACCACATATAACACATAAAACCACATATAACACATAAAACCACATATAACCACATGTAATCACATATAACCACATGTAACCAAATATAACCACATGTAACCACCACAGGTCATTCCTTATCAAAACATCAAAACCTTTGGAGGGCAACAAACAGGGTGAGCAAGTTGACTCTGTGATTACAGCAGCTCACAAGAGTGTTTGCCATGGTAACCAGAGCAGCGACAGATACTCCTTGATTGGTTGGCAGCCCTTCTTCCCAGCAGACTGAGCTTCTCCATTCATATTCTGGAAGTTTTTTCCTCTAAATCACATGATACCTTTGTCCTCCTCTTCTTAATTCCCCTCATCCATAATCAACCCTGCATTTATTGTGCTCTCTCTCTCTCTCTCTCTCTCTCTCTGTGGGACAAACCATCTTTTCCATAAATAACAGGGGAGAAAGCTGAGTGGCACAGATGTGTGTGAGGAGGACTGATATGTCACAGCACTAACTCAAAGCTGTGCGTGCAAACACACATTCACAAATGCCACACAAGTCAAACACTGGTGAGATCGGCTCCAAAAACCCCTCTTATAACCTCACTTTACACTTACAGACGTGAAATGTAAACTTTACATGCAGCATTTACTATAATAATGTTTTGATATATAAATGGTATTTTAGCATGTGTGCTACTTCACTCAGTCGTTTTCTGGTTTTCCTAACATGATGTGCATCCCGTACTCAGTCTGTCTTGGGGTGTGGCACATTAGAAAAATCTTTAAGACATTATGGGGCATTTTCATTAGTGTGCAATGATCAGTGTCGCAAAATATCCCCTCCACAAATATGTTAAGACATATAAAAACATGTATAACAATAAGACTTTGTGTGTGGTTTTTCCTAAAAATGTATGGTAAACTGAATTTATTTTTAAAGGACCATACTGCCCACTTTGCATGATTGAGCCTAATATAATCAATTTTCACACACGTAACGTTACTGACAATCATCTAACTATAAAGACAGAAATCTCTGTCTGTGGCACCAACATCTCTAGAACCTGGCACTGTATGAAGCTGATATTCAGCAGGTTTATTGCTCAGGACCCAAGAACATGCAGTGTGACGTGAAGTTGCTTGGATGAGCGGTTCTCAAATTGAGCTGTGCTGGTAAAAAGTAGTCCACATGGCAGCATACGCTCCAGGCGCAGCAGTGCCACGATCTCAACCCGACCCTGTACAGCAAACAAAGCTAGCTCAGAGGATATGAAGAAGTTGTTTGGGAAGTTGAAATTGTCTTGACGGCAGGTAAAAAGTAGTTATGTTTCACTATATTAGAAGCTCAACTTTATGTTGTACTGGAGCTAACAATAGCTAACAATGCTACCAGGAGAGAATACTATTGTTAGCAAACCACAATAGTTAGCCTTGCTAACCTACACTAGCTATGCTGCTACTGTTGTTACCCACCAACTATGCTAATGTCATATTATCTACAGTTACTTATCGATAAGTAGTTGTGGAACACTGAAGGGAAACGGAGTTGGAAGCGTTTATTAGGTTCTAGCTTTGTATGAAGGGAAAAGTGGCGCACACCATAAAGTCTGGCCCGTTCTGAATATGCACGTTTTGAACAGGCCTCGCACTAACTTCCCAAAGCATACTAGTAGAACAGTGAATTAAAATTTTTTCCTACATTCCAGACCACCATTGATTTCAGTTCATTCTATTAACTAACATGCTATTAAAATCAACTACCTAATGGTGCATTCAAGTGCTGTAGTGAAGAACTGGCAACAGGAAGCATTTTGAGATCACTCCACACTTTTTATTGTGCTTAAACGCTAAAATTACATAACTTCTAAAAAAAAAAAAACCTGAATACACGTCTTGTTGGTGATGATGGATTACCTATCCCAAGAACGTTTCAAGTATCAACAAGTTGATTTTAATAGCAGAATGAACTGAAACCAATGGAGGTCTGGAAGGTAGGAAAAACATTTTTAATTCACTGTTCCAGTAGTATGATTTGGGAAATGGTTGTCAGCAATGTTATGTGTATGAAAATTGAATATATTAGGCTCAAACATGCAAAATGGGTGGTAT
The DNA here is from genome assembly GCA_014773175.1 of Lucifuga dentata. NCBI lineage: Eukaryota > Metazoa > Chordata > Actinopteri > Ophidiiformes > Bythitidae > Lucifuga > Lucifuga dentata. Next base: position 8,297 of record VXCM01008434.1, read on the forward strand.
GGTCCTTTAAAAGATCACTGAGCACTACATGTACATACAGGCGTTTCAGCAGAGTACAACAATGTGTCTTTAAAGTAATTTAGGTATTAAAATATAATGCAATACAAACTTTGAACTTGAGTTTTGCACTTTCTTTGATATATCAACAACTAACTCACCCTGTAAAACTCAAAGTTAAATTTATAGATTCCCTTTTTAATCTAAACAAAGCTCTGATCATTATTAATGATAAAAAAAAAAACAAACCTGCATGTGATGTCACAGTTCCAAACAGAAAGAACCGGCTCACCTGCTGCTGGCTCTGCTCCTCCAGGTTGAGTTTGACCTCCAGCGACTGTCTGGCCTCCAGGAAGGCCTTCCGGTGCTTCCTGTCAGCCATGTAGTACGACATGACTCCCACCGTGATGGCACACACATATATCACCATGTTGGCCAGCAGCTGGTCAACAAAATATGATGCAACAGTTAGATGTCAACACACACACACACACACACTTCAAGCAATGTGATCATAAGCCAGCAAAACTTGGTAACTACTGCAAAGCTACATTAACAGGTCACTCTTTCCTGGTCATCATCTACAAAGTATATTTCTTCTTTTTCCACTTCCAATAAAATTTGTTTTGTGCAGCAGATTTGATTTTTATTATTCTTAAGTTTTTATATTTCAGAAAATATAGCTTGAAGAATGGTTAGGGCTGCTTTTAAGCAGCTTTCAATTAATGCTTGTAGATTTACATAAACCTTCAGTTTTCTGTGTTCACGTCATCATATTTTTATAAACTACAGATGTAAAAACATTAATCTAACAATGTAATATGTAATAATGTACCATATACAGTATACTCGAGTATAAGGCAAGTTTTTATTACCAAATTTCACAAAGTAAATCAGGGGTCGGCTTATACGTGAGAAATTCAAATTTGATCCCAGAGAAGGAAATTTCCAGGTGTAAATACTACCATTACCACTACCTATGGAAAATAGTTTAAATCATACCTTAGAATGAGATATTTCCTGACTAAACATCTTACCCAGCACATTTTGTGGCGGCCAGTAAGCTGTGCTGTGATTGGTTAGTTATGGTAATCAGCTGCTGAAATAAATATATTTACCGGTACGTGGATTATTTTCAGAAAATCAAAGGAATACTATGATAATACCCAGAAAAACAGGTAATTTGATAAACAGATAAACTGATGGAACAACATCAGCGGTCAGCTTATATACTTTACTATATACTATTTCTTTAAAAATCTAAATTTGCAGGTCAAAAAGTCGGCTTATACACAAGATCAGCTTATAGAGTATATACGGTAATAATTTGATTTAAACAATGTGAAAAATTTTACTTTTCCTTTACTTAGCATTAAACATAAATTAAGAAACATTAATTAGAAATGTATGTTTAAAATTGAAGTGCTGCTGCTGATCGTGATTCTGCAAAGACTACAGTCAATAAGTTACATGCACATTAAAAGTTTCATGATGCTCTGATGACGGCAATAAGGTGTGTATTTACTCAGGACTCCAATTACCATGGTAATTGGTAATTGTAATTACGAAATACAATTACCAAAGAATTTTGGTTGGTCTCTTCAACCAAAATTCTTTATTTTTTTCCACCCTTTTTTTTTTGGCACTCAACTACTTCCACATACTTTCACCTAAAGACTTCAAACCAGTTTCTTCCTGTTCAACCTATTTTTGACTTTATCGGATGTCAACAAAATTTTCATATTTTTGCATACTTTCTGGAGTATTCCACTTTTCTTCTGGAAATTTTCCCATCCAAAATGAATGGGAAAAGCTGGAGCTGGACGAGCTCTTTAGGGGGTGTCAACAGATTTTTCCAATCTGTTTTTGAATACTGAATACATAGTTTTTGAATTACTGAACTTTATTTAAATCAATTTTTCCACTTTTTTCAAAATTTCCAATCTTTCAGCTCTTCTCACTCCTTCATATTTTAACTTAGAACACTCATTCCACTTTCAAAATATTCATCAGACCTTCAACTATTTACAACAGATTTCATTTTTTTCTAACTTTCATACTTTCTGAGAAAATAATAATTTGAACGAGTTAGTAAGCCGTTTGAAGTTTTAATTAATTTTTTTTCTCCTTGAGCCCTCCTGGGCGCCGTAGAGTGTTATTTTCACTCAGAATGAAGGTTTACCCAAAAATGCAGTGCAGTACTTTCGGCCAGCACTGTACATGCATGCTGCTCCCACCTGTTTGCTCAGCGCTGCCCCCTGGATGTCCTCCTGCTGTTGCTGGGCAATGGTGACACCCAGAACCAGCGTGTGAACCCCACAGGATACAGCAGTGATGAGCACGATGGGCGTCAACCTCAAAGGCAGCGTCAGGAAAAAGGAGAAGCTGAAGAAAGCCTGCCAGCCCACCGTGTCGCTGGCCTGGTGGAAGCGAGCGTAGTTTAGACCCAGATAGCAAAATATCTGAGCCGCTATGAGCACCCACAGAGCGTAGGGCACCACCCGCCGAGACACGCGGTCTGGAAGCAGCCCGTAGCGGCACAGAAGGTACAGAACGACATCTGCTGCTAGTCCCACCGACGCCACCAGCACAGAGGCCAGCTTGTCGCTGGTGTAGACCATCGCACACATGACGATGACGTAGCTGTCAAACAGGGCAGCAAACACCACCAGCACCAACAGGGTTTCGTGTCTCTGCCGTCTGAAGTAGGTCTGGTACAGGTTCTCCAACGATTCAGGTGCAAAGGTGAGGCGCATGAAACGCGGCAGGCAGAGGCAGCATCCTGAGCTCCGAACCGTCACTTCGTGTGTCCGCCCGACCGCTTGACCGGGGTCAGACGGCAGGGTCACCGAACAGTCCACTGAGTACTCCGCCGAGTACTCCGGCTCTGAAAAGGCCCGGTTCCGAGGCATGATGAACATTCAGTGGTTCTTTTTCCTGTCTGTTGCTTTTTATTGAATAAATGCGGAGCTGCTGGTGGTCCTGCAGGAGAAGGCCTCAGAGAACCTCCAGGCATACATCAGCTGCTGTCCTCCGCACTGCTCAGCAGCCACTTTCCTGCCCTGAGAAGCCACATACGTGTCACAAACAGCCGTGATTGTCAGTCCCAGAACGGAGAAATATCTGCTTACATGATTGTGCTTATTGTCACTCCATCGAATGCTTCCTCTGACGCACAGATCCAGCAGGTCTACGCCTCAGTAAGCTGATACACAGAAGTTCTAGTTTCCTCATTCAGCTGCGTTATGAGTGTGAGTGTTTGACCAGCTCCTTTCCAGACGTTCACGCCGTGTCTATGTGCCATGTCAGAGTCCGTGTGAATTCATCAACGACGTGCCAACGTCAGCTACGTTTCCACGGCTTCCTCTGTCTCCCGTCCTCTGGGCTGGACAAGCTTGTTTATTTGGTGCTTCCATAGTCACACCCCACATGGCCTGAATAAAACGGAGACAGGAAGAAGAAATGATCTTGTTGATTCAGCTGTCTGAACACAGATGTATTTGTTAAAACTTGAGGATCAGGTTAGGCTACAGTGCGATCTGAGTCCTGCATGAGACAAACAGGACAGGAAGTCTCCGCTGTCTCACCTCAGCACATCACATCATTGCCTGTAAAATCCTGTTCATTTAAGGAAGTCTGCTAACATCACTTAAAGGACCATACCACCCATTTTGCATGTTTGAGCCTAATATATTCAATGTTCATACATGTTACGTTACTGACAATCATTTCTCAAAGGATAAAACCGTATTTGAGCTTTCCAGAATTCTGCAAAATCTCTTAATATCTTTCAAAATCAAATATTCAAGTGATACACCCACCTTAAAAATCCATGTTTCTCCTGCTAATAGTTACACAGCCTTATGAAGTCACGGTCCTTTAAATTTTTCCATAAACGCAGGTCTTCTTTTGGGACTATATTCCCCGGTGGAGGCATACATTCACTCCACGCTTTTTATTGAGCTTAAACACTAAAATTACATAACTTCTAAAAAAACCTGAATACACGTCTTGTTGGTGATGATGGATTACCTATCCCAAGAACGTTTACAGTATCAACAAGTTGATTTTAATAGCAGAATGAACTGAAACCAATGGAGGTCTGGAAGGTAGGAAAAACATTTTTAATTCACCGTTCCAGTAGTATGCTTTGGGAAATGATTGTCAGTAACGTTACGTGTAAGAAAATTAAATATATTAGGCTCAAACATGCAAAACGGGTGGTATGGTCCTTTAAAAACCCAAATATATTCAACATGAATTTATATGTATCAGAAAACAGCAAGTTCTCACATTGAGAAGCTGAAACCAGCAAATACTGGATGTTTTCCTTTGATAGATGAATAACTGTAATATTTCTATGGTTTAGTAAGTTGAAAGCAGCTTCAGTCTGAATCTTCTGCAGCAGCAGAAAGACTCGGAGGCCTTCAGACCTACATGTTGCTCCATCTCAACCAGCCAAACGCACAAGTTATCAAAACAAATAAAAGCCGTCCGTGATGATCGGACACGTTTCACGTTAACGTTAATAATCCGTGTTGAAGCTGCAGAGCGGCTGAATCCTCCGGTTATCACCGACGAACCGCTTTAAATGGCTGCTGCAGCATCTGGAAGCTCACAGATGCTGCTTCTACCGTCTTCACTTTCCACAGCCACCGTGTGTGTGTGTCTGTGTGTGTGTGTGTTACAAACTGAGATGTAGTCATCGTTGTGTGAGGATCCTCGCCGTTCTGCTCGCTCCGTTCACCGTCCGTGGACGCAGACTTCGTGTCCCGTGGCCGCTGCTGTTTTCTCGCGTGTCACTTCCATGTCAGACGCGTTCAGCCTGCGTGTGAAGGAAATCAAACATGGCTCGTGGAAAGTCGGTGCTCAAACCCCCGCAGCTGTTTGGTCTCCGGTGTTTTCCGCAGAAAACGAGGAACTGTTCCACGGTCAAGTTGCAGCACGTTAACAACTCAACTTCCGGTCAGCTTCAAAATACAGGACCACACTGACGATTAAAGGACCACACCGACGATTGTGCATGTTTGAGGCCAAAAAAAAAAACAATACATGTTACGTTACTGACAACCACTTTCCAAAACATAAAATGGTATTTTAGTTTTCCTGTAAATTTTTTCAAATCCCTTAATCTTTCTTTCAATATCAAATGTTCTTTTGTGTCCACCTTAAAATTCAGTGTTTCCCGTGAAGATGATTGAACATTAAGGCACGGTCATTTTAATTGCTCAGGAAAGCCTTCTTCTCCTGGGACTAATGCAGCGATCTAGGTACAGTGGGAAGTTGGAATTTTCAACTTCCGACCTCAAGCTATTCCAGCAAATATAAACAAAAAAGCATAGCTGAACGCCAATAAATACTGTAATATTAAATAAAAGTTAGACTGCAGGACTTTTTGGTTGGATTGTGTTGCAATGATATTAAATTGATATTAAAATGATAGTAAATTCTGACTTCCTACCTACTTGGAAAAATGCTTGGAATGGCACTTGACTCCAACCAGGAAAGTCAAACCAATTTTTTTTAAAATCTTTATTAACATAATAAATTAATGACACACACACACACACACACACACACACACACACACACATAACAACAACAACAATGTGAATCCCTAACACAGACCAGCTTCCAAGAATACACACAATGGTGAGTAACAAATTCAGAAAAAAGAAAAAAATGAAAAAAAAAAACTTAATCACTAACAAGGAACTAAACAAGACAGAAAAAAACAAGGACAAAAAGACAAAAAAAAAAACAAAAAAAAAAAAAAAANAAAAAAAAAAAAAAACCTAATTTTCCACTCCTGTGAGTTTTAAGTACAGAGACAACAATAATGCACTGGCGATAATGCTAATTCAGACCAAAATTATCTACCTGACTTCATGAGTATGACGTCACTCAACATGACAGCACCTTGGAAGCGAGCTTTGTGAATGGAAATGATCAGCTAGGCAAATAAAGTTGTTGTTTTTTACATGACATTGAAATAGAAAGGTCAAAATACATCATCAAGTTAATTATCTACAGTGTATAATAACTGTTTACCATTGATACTAAGTGGAATTAACTTCAGAATATTACTTCTCTGCACAAAGTTTAATACTGTGATTAACATCATTAAAACAACACAACCAAACAGTGCTGTAGTCTAACTTTACTTTAGTATTTATTACTACCTTTATTTAATCTGACAGTATTTATTGGCATTCAGTCATGCTTTGGCTGGAACAGATTGAGATCGGAAGTCGGAAATTTTGACTTCCCACCGTGACTGGAACGCAGCATTAGTGATGGTAATCCAATAAAGCAAATCAAGTGATCAACCCAATTTGATCTGTTCCCAAAACATAACTTTCATTTGTCATTGTAATGAATTTGAGTTTAAATTAGTCGTAATTATGAGTTTTAATGATTTATTACTGTCAACACAGATCATTAAAATTAGGTTTGCAATTCTAAAAGTGTAGCAAATAAAGGAATTAAAATTTTTATTCTGCAGCTAAACATCTGTTTGATTCATGGTGCTGTGAATTATTTTGTCTGAAGCTGCTGCAGAAGTGGAAACATTTTCCACTGTAAAAATGTCTACCATCGCTGCGTTCATACAGATTCTAACAGCATGTTTCAACAGGATTCTTTGACACCCAGAAGCTGCAGTTTTGGTTTGATGACAGTGTGACAGAAGCTTTGCACAGTTTGCTTTGTAGAGCTTTGTGTTTTCATCTGCTGTATCTTTCCTAACGAGTGGAAACCACTGTAACTGGCACTCTTGCGTGTTCCTCCTGGTCTGACTGGGCTTCAGGTGCATTTTAAATGGCAGGTGGTCTGGAATATTCATGCACCACACAGTTTTATTTTGCCTGCAGACAATTTGTCTCCCAACAGTTTGGCTGAGGTTGAGGATGAGTCGCCTTTTCTTTAGCATTGTGCTCGTTATGATGATCTGACAGGACCAGTGTCTGATGAGGTGTTTGACCAAAACCTGGAAATATTTTGCTGGAGTGACGGTGAAAAACTGGAATGGCTGTTTAATTTCAAGGTTTTTAAGTAAGCTAATTTTATCTGCACAGCCTGGAAAAGAAGGCGAGAGGGTTCGTTTCATGACTTCGCAATGTATAGGAAATTTTTATTTGCCTATTTTGTTTGATGAGGCTCAACATCACTGTATCTGCCTATGTATGTATGTATGTATCTGTATCCGGTGTGTATGAAAAAAGCGGTGTGTTGTAAGCCCATGTGGGGCTTAGCATAGTGTTATGTACATGACACAATAATAAAAAAAATTCATTAATTCATTGTCTGCTGAATCACACCAAGTTGAGGACTTCTGGATGGCAAAAGAAGACTGAGCGCCACACTTATGTCCAGGCCTTTCTGACTCAGACTTTTGAGTGTTTCTGTGCTGCAGCATCACGTGAGTGCAGCTTTTCATGCATGAGAAGCGGCAACAGTCAACGGATTGTTGGTAATCAACTCCTGAAGAGTAAATTCATGATGAACAGGAAGTCACTGATCGCTTTGCTGTAAGACAGACCGTCTCTTGTAAGCAGCAGTTTTTTCTCACACAGCTTTTTTTTTTGTAGATGCCCCGTACCATGTCATGCTGAAAGTGCGTGTTAGAACTTACGATGCACTCTTCCTGTCGTTTCTTATTACAGTATGAGCTTTGACTCATTTTAAATGTGTGAGAATAACTGAATTCATAAGCAATATGACTTTTATAATGACGTATCTTTGTCAACAAAACAACAGCTTTAAAGTAGACATGTTATGCTTCCATAAAGTCAAACACAACCTACATTACCACATTAAAGGAGATCATCTCTGTGGCTTATTATGTCACAGGCCTTAATGGAGGAAACTTGGATGAAGAGTTTCCTGCAGAAAATCAGCTTGGAAGTCTCCAGTCTTGTTTTGGTGAGTTTTTTTTATGTACTTTATTTTGAAGGCGTATTTACATTTCTGGTCCAGTTCTGCTATTTTCTATCTAACCTGACGACTCCAGCACGGCGTCTTATTTTTTACCCACGGGTGACAGTCATCATATTACACTGTGTGAGATGTAGCCACGCTCCCTGACGTCTCCATCAATACATCAATACACCAAGTCACAGGACACGGAGACTTATCACAGTGCTCGGAGGACTGCGGACCGACGGGAACACCACGGAAAGCAGTGTGACCACACAGGCCGCGAGGTCCGTGAACGCAACGCCTCAGTCAGAGCGTTCTCACCAACAACAGCAATAATAATAATCATCATCATCATCATCATCTCTTCTATAGCTCAGAGTAAAATATATAACTATGTGTATTTGCAGTATGTGTGTTAATATATATAAAAAAGATCCAGACAAATGAAACAGTGAGCTGAGAGACTTCCTGTCTCTGCCTGTCTGTCTGTCTGAGCTAGCTTTAACACATGAAATAACACACATTATTTTCTGGAACTCTTATTTGAATCCCATGACTGAAGGATGTGGAATTTCCACGATGAAGCTACCATTGAGCAAGGCAGTTTCCTACTCAGTGCACAAGTGAATCAGGAAAAAATCTGAAATCTGAGTTAAATCTCTCTGTAAATAAAGGTTAGAAACGTCAGAGGTCACCTGAGACGAGGCTCCAACTCTTCATCTGTTCATGGCTGATGTTAAATAACTTTAACAGCTGATCTGATCAGACACGCTCGCTGTGACATCACAAAGCAACGTTTAGCATCCACCTAGCTAAATGCTCGCTGTGACATCACAAAGCAATGTTTAGCATCCACTAGCTAAACGCTCGCTGTGACATCACAAAGCAACGTTTAGCATCCACCTAGCTAAACGCTCGCTGTGACATCACAAAGCAA
>VXCM01008435.1:0-17089 GCA_014773175.1 Lucifuga dentata
GACATTTACAACAGGAATACTAAGGCCCTTACTAATAACTAAATCTAGTGTATGACCTCTAGTATGGGTCGGGCCAGTTACATGCTGTAGTAACTCAAAAGTATCAAGTAAGGCACAAAATTCTTTAGCAGTGTTGTCATTGGGGTTGTCTATGTGAATATTGAAATCACCAGTTAAAATAAAAGAACTAAAACCAGTACATATAATTGATAACAATTCAGAAAAATCATCAATAAAATGTGCACAATTTTTCGGCGGCCTGTAGATAGTAACTAATAAAATGCTAGGTGAGGTTTTCACCACAGTACAAAGATATTCAAAAGAGTTAAACTCACCAAGTGAAATCTTGTTGCATTGTATTGTGTCATTAAAAATAGCAGCAATACCACCACCCCTTCTGGTGACTCTAGAAACATTTAGAAAGTTAAAATTTGGGGGTGCTGCTTCAATGAGAACTGTTGCACTACAACTGTTATCCAACCACGTTTCTGTTAAAAGCATAACATCTAGCTGGTGTGAAGTGATAAGATCATTAACTAAAAATTACTTATTAGTTAAAGAACGGACATTAAACACAGCTAACTTTAAAAGAGACCCAGAATGGCCAAACACAGCCTGGAATTTATATGGAATTGGGTGGAGAACAGACAGATTAACTTCGCAAGCTGTGTGCACTCTTTTCTTTCTGTTACCAGTGACAATAGGAATGGGAAACACATTTGATTGTAGTTTTGTCAGGGGGGAATAAGTTTTCTGGTAAGGACCAGAAGTAAGCGGAAGTGGATTCAATGGACATGCAGCGGAGGACAGTCAGGCTGCGGGAGAGGTCACAAAGGCAGAATTATACTGATTTTTTTTTTTTTCCCAGGAGAGAATCATATCCCAGAGTTAACAAATAAAGTTGAGATATGACATACAGTAAATGAAAACAGGCTGCAGAAACCAAGCATGTCATTATTCATCCCCTACACTAGGTGGCAGTGCTTTGAATCACATCTTTTTAAATCAAAGATCGTGTGTGTGTGTATGTGTGTGTGTGTAATAGTGACTGTAATGAACAAGACAAAGCATTGAAATGCAAATATAGTTGAACAGTAATGACATGAAAGCAAATCTTAAGAAAACTAATGAGACAAAAAGCCATAATGTAAACAGTAATTTAAGTTTAGATGTAATAAAAAAAAAAACTCTTGAGATAATTCTGAATAATGAGTGATTATTAAGGAGATTTTTTTGTGAGATTTACAGAATCCAAAAAAGAAAAAAAAAAGGAAAAAAAAAGCTAGATTTTGAAAACAAGCACAGAACATGGATGATTTATACATTTTACATTTATGGATATACATTTTTTCAGTAAAGTACACAATGTGGCAATAAACTAAAATAATTGTTTTCATACTATTTAAGGTAAAATTATTAGAGATGTTAAATGGTGAAACCTGACAGAACTTGAGACTGTTATTACCATTATTCTGACCCTACATAAAGCTAGTGTATATACTTTTTCCCCCCAAACTTGCCACGCCACTCTTAAATTAAATTAGACTAATCCAGTCAAGCCACTTTAATTTACTCTGTGAAAGATCATAAAAACTGGTATTCTGTGGTCGAGTGGACCATCTTGACACGATAAAGTCTTTTATTTGTTCCCATAATGCAATGCGTGCTCCTTCTACTTCCTCTTTCCGCCATATTGCAGAACCGGTAAGGAGGCTTTTTAGAGTGTTACATTTAATCTTTTCAGCATCTAAGCCATCAAAATGTCAAATGTGCGTTTTTTGTGATCATACTAAAGCTCAAGTATATAGTAATGAGTAGAGATGATTATCGTCTCGCTCAGTGAGACGAGTTTCATCGTATTTGGGTTAGAAAGATCCCACTGCTCCTCTCTCCGGCCCTTAGCCTTGGTGCGTTCAAGGCACCTACATTTCTGTTAACCTTTTTGCTCAGAAGTGGCTTTTCGCCTAAAATAAACAAGCTATCTGCTCTTAATAGTGTGAAACATTTTTATGAAGTCGAAATGCAATCCAGCGCATCTGTTAGTGTTTAAGTGTTTTGCTAACGTAGCCGATTTAGCATGGTAGTTAATTGCCTATGACTACGAAGGACCATGCCGTGGAAAGAGGCTGAATGTTTCACAAAGGCAAGACAAATAAAGTTACCTGCTGCAGTTGTACGTGTATTTTAGCTTGAGCTGCGGAGGTATATACTTAAATCTGTAGTCACTGTTAAATGTATTGGTCCTTTCGTTATACTATCTTTGCTAACTGGAAAGATGTTCGTTAAGATTACCATGGTTGAGTTTCATCTTACCATCTTGCATCTCAATAGTGCTGCCAGATTTTGTATTCCTGGCAATGTATACTACTTAGGTGATGCCTGATTTCTTTGTCAATTTAGAGGGTGAGGGCATATCGTGACTACGTGTTACTGTAGGCTTTCTAGCTACTTTAAATGCCACTAAATTTGACTGTAATTGAATAGTTTGTGAGCACTGGGGAAATTTCACAAACAGTTAATATTCATTCTTTCTGACTACTGATGTGTTTTTGTTTGTTGATTTTGTTTTTTGTCTTTGTTTTATGTTCTCTGCAGGCATCATGGTGCGCATGAATGTTCTCGCGGATGCTCTGAAAAGCATCAACAATGCTGAGATGCGTGGGAAACGTCAGGTCCTCATCAGACCCTGCTCCAAGGTTATTGTGCGCTTCCTCACCGTCATGATGAAGCACGGTGAGTGGATGGATTGTTTAATCATGTCTCTGGGGCTGGATACAGATAATGGTACAGCAAGCCAAACATGCCAGTGTCCTTAGGATTTAGGTCTGGCTTTAATGGTGCCTTCAAGAGGGGTGTGTTTATGGTCATGGGAAGACTACATGTGATCAACCTGCTGTAAAAGCATTCACAACCTCGTGCTGAAAGTGATCCACATATGTAATGTTATTTATGTTGATGCTTTAAAAAATGTTTGAACTCATTGATGTTATTATTGCATCCATTGTTTTCGATACTGAAAATGTTTGAAAGCAGAAAACACAATCATTTGCCATTACTGAAATGGGATCAAGGTGACATCCATTTGTGCTGTTGCCTTATGTTTGTACTCAAATTTTCATGTTGAAAATACAACCTTACAAGTTTCCACTTAAAAGCAACATAAATGTCAGCTCCAGCACGCAAAGGCTCTCTAACAACAAACCTGTTGGACCCACCAGTCTCAGAGAGGTAATGGTGCGGAGCGCCTGACAATGTACTATTTATTTAGATTTTTTCATTCGCTTTTCAAGGTTACATTGGTGAGTTTGAGATCATTGATGACCACCGAGCCGGAAAAATTGTCGTCAATCTCACTGGCAGACTGAACAAGGTAAAGTCACTGAGTGGGTGGTGTCTGAAGTGTTGCAACCCCCTAGCAGTGGTGCAGTGTGATATGTAGTAATGCCATTTTTGTTTTTTTTCATCCCAGACATCACTGATGTGTCCACCCCCTCCTGCACTCTGTTAATAAACAAAGGTTCATAAGGTTCCATCTCATTTAGCTTTGCACCACTGCTTGTTAAATAGTTTAATGGCCATCTTAGAAATGCTAATACTATATATTTGAGGCAGCTGTGGCAATTATAGCATTAGCTCAGTTAATACTTGCAATGTTGATGGTGAAAGTTCTATCACAGTTGAAGTCATTTTTCTCTCGAGTCATTAAGGTTGATTTCTGGCCTATCCTGTTCAAAACCTTGCAGACATAAAACATGTACAATAGTTTTCATGAGTTTTGTTACTGGCATCATGATACCTGTTGTGTGTTATGTTTGGATGTGAGTGTAAACTGCAGTTTTCCCATCTTTCAGTGTGGTGTGATCAGTCCACGTTTTGACCTCCAGCTCAAAGACCTGGAAAAGTGGCAGAACAACCTGCTGCCCTCAAGACAGTTTGGGTAAGAATCACATAATGTTCAACTTTGAGTATGCAGGTCTTGAACAGTCAGTTACTGCAGTGACATAATGTGCCTCCTCTGGTGCTTGCTTTGGCTCAGTGTGGATACTTAGGAAGACGTTTCCCTATGTAGTGGTTAAAGGAGCATACTGGTGATTTTGCACGTTTGAGCTCAATAAATATGCTACACACACATTACATTACTGCCAATCATTTTCCAAAACACTATTGCAGCGGTACATTTTAGATTTGTTTTTTCCAGCCTACCAGGCAGCCATGGGTTTAAGTTCATTTCCAGCATGCTATAAAAAAAATCAACTTGTAGAGATGTGAAACATGCTTGAGGTAGGTAATCCATCACAGTGAACCAAATGTCGCTCTTATTTTGTTGCTGAAGTTACTTAATTTAATGGTCCATCATGGAGTTGCACGGTCTCCACTAGCAGAAAATTGCGTTTAATGCGAAACTAAAAAAACAACTGTGGCTCAGACCATGGCTTGTAGTTCAGACGTCCTGTTAGCAGGTGAAACATTGAATTTTATGGTGTTTGTATCACTTGAACATTTGATTTTGAAAGATTAGGCTTGGCAAAATAACACAAACTAAAATGCAGAGTTATGTTTTGGAAAATGGTTGTTGGTAACGTAAAACTTGTATGCAGGTGGTATTTATTGGGCTCAGACATGCTAAATCATGTTCTTGTAATGGTGTTGTGAATAAAATAAGTATCATTAGTGATTTTGATCAGTAGTGTTGGGATCGTAATGATGCATGACAGATCACTGAAGTGAAGGTTGCAATGAGCAGCTTTGAATGATGGGAAACTGCTTATCAGAAGCCACGCACGTGCACGGCATGTGGAAGCACTATTGACCTACAGATATAGAGTGACAGGAGTTAAAACCTTGCTGCAGCGAGCCACAAATGACATCAATTTAAAATCCTTTTTACAGATGACAAAAACATTTGGAGATGTGGCGTCCTTGCTGTATTCATTATTTCAGCATTGTGTCCACAGAAATTGGCTTTTGATCTGCAGTAATCATTACTGAGGCCTTGATGAGCAGCGCTGCAACTTTCCTCCTTCACACAGCTGTAATTATTCTCAATAGCATTCAGTCATTACCTGGTGAAGGTGCACAATATGGACAATGTCACTTCGTTGGCTTATAAGACGTGGATCTGTTCACATTTTCACAAAAAGTTTTTGCTTGGTGAGAACATGAAAACTGGAGTGTCCAAATCTGTGGTTCATACAGACAGGCTGTAATATAAGAAATTTCAGACTAGTAAAGGGCTTGCTGTGAGTTTTGCATGCTGACTGCAGTGTTTCTTGGATAGTGGACATTACTTGGTGGACAGATAGGATACTTTGATCTTGTATTTATTCAAACATGTAGTGTTACAGCTTTACTTAGACCTGTGATGAGTGCTGGCCAGTAGTTTTGTTAATGATTTTCAGCCATTTTACATAATTTTCTCTGCCATGTTCTGATTTGCTGCTTTTATGCAAGTGATTTATTCTGAACTCAAAGCACATGAGTAAAAAAATGTGGGATATTAAATTGACTTGAGACTTTTCTTAAAGAAATAATGAAGTACAGTAGATGGTATCTGAGTACCTAAGTGCTGGATGGTATAATTTTGGCACATCCAGTAAAAACGTACAGTCTATGGACCTGTTGATGCTTCCCAAGATGAATTTCAGTATATTTTTGCAGATGGCCTCATGCAGTCACAGTAGACTGTTGCAAAGCCCTCCTTTTGACCTCTGTTTTTAATTTTATATCAGGTGTGTGTGTGTGTGTGTGTGTGTGTTTATTTATTTATTTACTTTATTAATTAGCAGCACAGATGAGAAACAAAGTCTTGCAGCATATGTCATGAGCTGAACTGAAGGTCACTGTAAAATACAAGGTGTTATGATGGAAGTATAGGCCAATGAAACAAACTTGGCCTGTCATCTCAGAAAAAAAAAAATCATGGCTGTGTGCCACATTTGGCTTTGAGTTTGTACTGAGTGCAGACCGGCTGGAAGTGCTTGATGAAAATTTCAGTCTTGTTAAACTGTCCACAAAGGCACCGTCTGCTGTAACTGCTCATTGGTCAATACGTTTACATGGCTGCTATACGCTCTGACTGTTATCTGTACTGGTGTAAATACAGGTGGAGTAAGACTTGCACATGGATGGAATTAATAGGATGCTGTCTTTTGCCAAATATATGACATGTTGCTTAATCGACGTGAGGGCAGCAGTGTCTCCTAAGGTTGAAAATTTACTTGTGGCGGTGGGTAGGCACGCCATGTATCAAATCATTCACAGCTGGTATGCCATCTTTTTGGGGCAAGAAGTTTTTAGCTAAAGCTTTTTTCATGTGTGGGAACAGGTGAGAGTCTGAGTGGGCAAAGAGGCGAGTTAGTTAGGTGCTGAACTGGTTCAAAACCTACAGCAAGCAAGTCTGTAATCACTATACATTAGGGGTGTAAATCGTTGTCTCTAGCGATTCAATTACAATTATTCAAGGGATGATTTGATGCATCAGAAACCATTCATTTCTGCCACGATTCGATTTAATTCATTTATTCGATTTGATTATCATCTAAATTCAAAACTCTTTTATGTTCACTAGAAAAAAATTAGAAATATGACCATTGGAACTTCATTACACACTATAAATGGAATACAAACAATATTTAATACTCCAAAGTAGAATATTAGAAAATTAGCTTTTATTATTATTATTATTATTCAACAGGAGAACAAGCCAGCCAGTATGAATAGTCAAAAATGCCAACTACTGAACTGTACAGACAGAAAACATNGAGAACAAGCCAGCCAGTATGAATAGTCAAAAATGCCAACTACTGAACTGTACAGACAGAAAACATAAATATTTAATATTTAACAGTAGGAGTGTAAATCATCATCTAATCGAGGATTACAAATATTTAGGAAACGAATGGATACATCGCGAAGTCTTTAATTTTCACCACAATTAGATTTGATTATTTTGATTCTATTATTATGATTTTGATTTGATTTCTTTTTTTTTCCTTTTGTTTTTACTTTATTGAACATTCTTTGTGTCACCTGGCGGACTCTCCCTCATACAACAATTATGATTACATATATTCTGTGAACGGCGGAATCCTAATAATTCCATCATTTAAAGGTATTATTCACATTATTGCCTGAATAGTAATACAGACAAATACTCTGAGTACAGCACGCATCAACAGCAACATGGAAGTACTGGTGCATTTTAAAGAGGAATGCACTTTGAGGAGGATTATTTTTAATGTTTAATGTTTGCGCAGTATAATCAGTTATTAATGTGTCGGATTGATGCAGTTGAATCGATGCATCACGATGTAGGGGAGTACACCCTTTACACCCCTACTCTACATATAGTTTAAATGCAATATTGGAGTCATTGCTCACTTGTGTGTGAGGCTCAGAACCTTTCAGCCTTTTATTTACCGGTAACATCTTAGAAAAACACTAAATGTTGTTACATTTGGAGTCTTAGTAATGCAGAATACAGCCGTTGGTGTGAAAAAGATAATGCAATAAATTTTTAATAACTGTAATAATTCAATCGAGTCCTACAATTTGTAAACCTACATGATCACTCCTTAAAGAAGGGTGGGTTATTCAGAGGTATTTAAGGTGAAATCTGAGGGTGAATTGTGGCTTTGAAGTTTCAATTCTCCTTGCATTTTGGAAATAACATGGGATGTAAATGCCATTTTTGTATTTGGCTTTAGCAGCTTCATATCGTGTAATTTTGCACTGCGGTTTATTTACTGTCGTCAAACTGAATTGTTGAGAAAGATTCCGTGTTCAAACTTTAAGGTTCCCTTTGTTGATCAGTAGAACGACTGTATCCCTGTTTAAAGTTGACTTTTTGTCTGCTGTTCAGGCTGTTTGTCAGAACAGGTGTAAAGAATTCAAATATTAGACAATACTTGAGCATAAAATATTCTGTGGGAATCACATTTCATTAAGTTTTGAAATGGAAATCTTTTTCATATTTTGTGATTTGTTTTTATTACAAACTGAAACAAATTATTTAATATCGTCTGCCATGTTTGCCTGTTTCCTTGCTTGTTCCTGTTGCAACTTAGTTTGCCTTTGCTTTTATCTCTCAAAGGGCACATTATGTATATACTGTATGTTGTGGAAATCTTAACAGTTTAATCTATGAGTGATGCTAATGCTGTCAAAGTCCAGTCCTCAATACTAAACAACATGACATTAGCGTGTATTGTGGTGTTTCCACAGATATATCGTCCTGACCACCTCAGCTGGCATTATGGACCATGAAGAGGCCAGACGGAAACACACCGGAGGAAAAATCCTTGGATTCTTTTTCTAAACTGTAAAGAAGTGCAAATAAAAAAAAACAGGAGAATGCCTGTAGTCTGTTGTTGACTTATTTCATACCAACAAGTGTCTGAAGAGCTTTGGTTGGAAAGACTGGAACTTTTTCAGTGGTTAAGTTACAACACAAAACTGCTTGGAGAATATATGAGATACCAGTGTTTGTTATAGAAGAACTCTGGCTTTTTATGGTCTCTTTAATAGCATGCTTTGACAAATTTGACCAATACTGCAGCACTGTATTATCCTATAAACGTCTCAGAAACACAGTTGGTAGACAAACTAATGTAAAGATCTCAGAGAAAACAACTGTTCCACTAATCAGATACACTTGCTGTAGGTGTGTTTAGATTGAGTGCAGTTGAAAATGTGTGAAGAGATCTAACAATCAGCACTTTGATGTAGGAATATTCAAAGCAACATGAGATGGAAACAAACTGGGTTTTCCTCTACTGCCACCCTGAGGTCAGAATATCAGTTTGGCATGTGGAATTTTCATGTTTTGTTCCATCTAGCACGATTGTACAGGGAGTGTAATGAACTTTGTAGCCTCAAGGTGCCACTAGTGACATTCCAGTAATTAAAAAAAAAAAACTTAACAGCTTATCCTTGAGCTTTTAAAGATTTTATAAATAGCATGGTCAGCTCAGTTTTGCTGCAAAATGATCCATATTTTGATTTGATTTGACTTTTTGAGCTCTGAAAGGAATGATTAGAAGAAGCTTTAAGTTAGGATTTTCATTCAGAGTAGTTTGCAGTCTTCCAGTAGAACCTTGTAGATTGCACATGGTATTCAAATCTGCACTCATGGATATGCAGATTCGCCGTTTTTAATATATCAGTTAATGTGCCTTGTTTTGGTTGGATAACTAGTAATGAAATACAAAGTTACACAAAAAGAAACCTTTACAAGAACAGATATAAATTGATAAAGGCATATTTAATGGTTCCAGTAATTTTGGAGGTGTTTTAAAAGATATTACTTTCCTGTGAAGTATTTCTTCAAATGACTTGGTCAAACACAGTCCTCGGTGCTGAACTTTGCTGCAGAGGTCACTGCTTTGTAATGGCGATGTCTTTTTGGTCTGCTGGACTTTGACTTTTTTTTGTCTTTATTACATAGCTTTGACAGGATAGAGAGACAGTAAATGCAGAGTGGGTAACATGCTGAAAGTGGTCGTGATGACACTGTTTAACCCTAACTGAACAATACACATATAAATTCCCCATATAAAGCAATTTACAGAACCTCATGTATTATGTATTTTAATGTCATTTTTAGTTTTTGATATGGATTGGAAGGAGATGTGCCCTTTGTCAGTGTTTCTCCTGATGCAAGGAGACTTAAGCAGAACAAGAGAGAAATCTTAAGCTGAGTTTCTAGTTCCCTTTTTGACGAAGGATTTAACTGCTTGGGTTTGAGCAGCAAGTGACAAAAGGCCAAAGTGATGAAACGTTCAGTCAGTTGAAGCAATTTTACTTTTCATGGTGTACATTCCTTGGAGAGCAATAATCAGAAACACTATTCACCTAACAGCAGACAGAAGAATGAGCTTGGCCTCTTTACAGACCTCAAATAAGCACATTCATATTGTAGCTGTGCTCCATGTGGCTATTAAGAGCTGCCACATCTTTGCTCCTGCCCAGTAATCCTCTCACCACTGTGACCTTTTCTGTGGTCTTCTGTGTGTTTTGTCTTGTCCCCAAGCTTTTGCAGCGTGGCTGCTGACCTCACATTCGACTCTGGAGAGGAAAGCTAACAGCCTGCTAATGCAACAGTTTTGTCCAAGTGCTCCATGAGGACTAAGTGTACAGACACTGGCTGCTTCCCTCGTGAGTTCACAGCACTTACAGTAAGTGCTGCCTTGTAAAGGAAAAAGAGACAATTCTTGTGCTGTTGCAGTTTTTAAAAAGTAGGGATACCAGCCAGGATGCCAAGTTCAAAGAACAGGCAATCTGGAGAAGTCAGCTTTAATGCTCTGATAACAGAGCCTCTGACATTCAGTAATATGGGTTCAGTCTACTTGGCTGCAAGAAGTAAACCTGTTGTTCAAATAGCTTGTAAACAGTTCAGTGCAGTTTAAATAGATGAGGGATTTTACAAAATGTCAGAGAGATACTTTGGTATGCACAGGCTGAAAAGGACAGGGACAAATTCTAAAGGACAACATGTGCACTTTGCTTAAGGCTCAGACGCAGACCATATTGTGATTTTGAAAGCCATGAGGAACACTTGAAGTTTGTAACATTTAATCTTTTATGTCTCTTTTTACTTTGAACTTTCTGATACAGCAGCCATGTTCCCAGAATAACCTTTAAAATAGCATCTCACCCTAAATGCTTGCTGACATGGGTATGATAGGGAGAAATTTGTGAAAATATGTTTGTAAAAAATCATTTCTGGTGAGCTTGGATGGTGATATTTTCACAGCCTCAACCAGGAGGAAATGCACACATTAGTTACATATGGATCATCCAGATTTATACTGTAATCCAGTCTTAAAATTACAGGTATGATATGAAATGCCATATGAAACTGAACACTGTGAATGATCAAGAATGGAGATACTGAAGAAGGTTTTGTAGTAAGATTGCTCCAATTCCATTTTGCAGAAGTAAGTTAAAAATGTTTAATAAAAACACAGGAGGTCTTTTTTTTTTTTTTTTTTTTTGGATAATCTTCCTTAGTTTTTTTTGGTTATTTTTTTCCCCCAGAATACTTCTAAGTGACTGTTACACTTTTATCCACATGTTGAACTTTTAAATAAATATAACTAAAGTAAGTGAAGTTAAAAAAAAGTAAAAAAAAAAAAAATCTCCTTCGGGGTTCTGTAGCTCATTTAATTCCTACTCACAAAGCTACTGGAAGTGAAGAAGCATTTTGAAAATTTTGTCATCATATTTACTTTTCTATCATTTTGCATTTCACATTTTGGCAATTTTTGTTCTTCCAGGACACACATTTTATGTTTTATGACATTGATTAAAACATTCAGATAGCTTTATTGTGTGTGCCACATTTGACATGGTGGTTCAGGGGTTGGCTCTTTCGGCTCACAAGGTTCTGGGTTCAAATCCAGTTTAGAGCTTTCTGTGTGGAGTTTGTGTGTCTGCATGGATTCCTCGCAGAATCCAAAGAGATGTAGGTAAGGTTACTAAACCTCATGTGTATGTTACTTTGAATAAAAGTGTGACTGAGTAAATGGCATGGAATGATTAGCTTGCATAAAGTGTCTGTGAAAGTTCATCGAGGTAGTAAGATGTCTGGAAGTTTAAGTGCAATCACTGCACTAAAATATTTGGACTAAACTGTGAAATATCTTCTAAGTATTTTAGTCCAGTGATTGAACTTTACCTTCTTGTCACCTGTATAAAGTACAAGTACTGCAGTACAAATGCTCTGTAAAACTGGTTTCAGTGAAACTATTCAGTCTTAAATGGGGTCATGAGACAAATGGAGATGGCGACTTTGTGCACACTCGTGTAGCATCTGACTGTACTGAGTAGCAAAGAAAAAGGTGCTGAGGCTCTTTCAAACTGGAAATGGCTTGAGGTGGATTATCCCTGAAGTTAGAGACACATGAAAATATTATCTCATTCTCCAGTGATCCTCTGCCTTTATTTTTTATTTAGCCTGTTTGAAAACAATTTTCTGCCCTATATCTGAGGAGGAGGGTTCAGAGCCTGGCAGCTCCTGACACGTGTCTCCAGTCTTCACCATATGTCAGCTGGATCTCTGAGAAGTCCCAGGAGTTAAAGCACCACCATGGAGGGGAAGGAGCGATGTGTGCTTCTCCAAACAAATAGAATACATTAATACTGAAAAAAAGAGAAAAGAAGTCTGCTGTCTTTCCTGCTTTGATAGAGAGAGCCAGAGGCAGAGAGAGTGAGTGAGAGAGAGAGAGACTTGGTTCGGCTGTGTGACAGCAAAATTATTGTAATTACAGCACACTTGAAAATATGTTGATACGCTTTTTGCCATTTTCTTTATCAGAGAAGCTACATACGAAATCAAGGGTGGCTGAACCTTTTTAGCTGTAGGTGAAAGTTGAAATTAAAAAGTTTTGTTTTAAAGTTCTTTGTCTCAATGCCAGCAGATAACAGCAGTTGTGTTGTACTGCAGATTAAAATGAATTAGTCAATTTTTATTATAGTAGTAGAAAATTGGCAAGAAATAATACAACTTTTTGGCTGATGGCAAGAATTCCCATCTTCATTTTCTTGTGTTTTCCATGGATCAGTGTGTGCTGAGTGTCTTGCTTTAGAGTCTGTGAATGATACCTCAAATGGAGCAGGAGCCAGTAAGTGCTGTGTATTTTCAGTGAATGAAAGATATTTTGCTATGCCTCTTTGCACTGCTGAAATAGGTTATAGCTTGCTGTGATATCTGCATTGATTTTTTCTTGCTAACCCCTATCATTCCTGTTGACAAAATCACCTGTCTTCATTACCTCAAATAATTGTCTTTGTGGTTTGGGCTGAGAAACGAGTGTGATAGAGCTTGAGAAAAGCAATCCAATACTGCAAATTCTTGGCAGGATGAAAGCATTTTACAGTTGACACTGAGGTCCCTGTGCAAACGCGACATTCATTACCTCAGAAAAGAGACAGACTGACCATTGGATTTCTGAAACTTATTAACTGCTGGCTGTGGCATTCATTTTCAAAGAGTCTAGTTGTAGTGTGGATAATAGATGGTGTCAGCAAAGGTCTCATACCTACTCTAATCTGTTCCCATGGTACTATCATGGAAGTTCCACTCGTGAACACTTGATGGCAGTAGAAATATGTCTGATCTCCATTCCTGATCCTCTGTATTCAGGCCAGGTTGGTTGGCAGGCAGCAAGAGTAATTATGATTGATTCAGAGATAATAGAATTAATATTGGAATAGCAGTAAAAGTATGAAACATGTATTAAGTCAAAAGAAAGAAATTTGTTTTTACTCAGCTCTAATTGTCTTCTGCTGCCATAAATCACTTACTGAGTTCGGGTGAAATGAAAGAGAAAAGTAAAGAGAATTAAAAAAGGGAACGTGGATGTGGAAAAGTGAATCCAGCAAAGCTGTTTCTGGCGTTTGAACATATTTTTAATAACACCATTCAACCTGTGTTCAGAAACTTCTGGTCTGAACACTGGATTAATTATTGTTGTTCAGTCTCCAATACAGAATCTCTACTTGAAGAAACAGTAGTGCTCTGTCAGGTTTTCTTGTCCAAAACTGTGAAAAACATCACATCTGTCACCATAAAGTTATATTTACAGAGACTGGGAAAGAAAATTCAATTCAGAAACGAAGCTTCAGAAAAAAAAAACAAAAAACAAACAAAAAAAACCCCTTTGTATTGGTAAAATAAATGTGGCTTCTATTTTTGAAAGCAGCAGGTTATATAATGGGTTTATATAGATCATAATGGGTTTATATATAGATCATAATGGGTTTGCCAAATATTCAGCAGAATGAAAGGGGTTTCAATTCATAAAGTCTGAAAGTCTCATATAGGGCCTCCTCTGTGCCAATCCAAACATGTCTTAATGATGTTAAGTTACTGGATGAGATCAAATTCTGCATTGGTCTCTGCTTCAAACCATGTGATTTATTCCACAGCTCCAGCAGACACAGGTATCTACAAAGACCCAAGAAAATCCTGGAATAAATGGTGACCAGCTGAGAAAAAGATATGAAAATGTAACTATTTTAGAGAGAAAGTAGCACGGTTGTCTCTCCAATAGGAATGCATTTGTGTATTCCAAGGTGAAATAGAGGGCTCTGCATTGTCATATGGTCATTTCACTGATACACTTATCTCATGTTTTTCAGTCTCTGCCCTATCTCTGTATGCTGTATTTACTAGGGCGAACCAGGGAGGTAGGACTGGTGGGTGGGAGGTGTGTATGTGTGTGCGGCTGTTTTCACCATGTGGAGGAGTCTGGTGTGCATATGATGAATGAGATAGTTAGGAAGCAATGAATTTATGGCTATGAATGCAGCCATCCATCCTGCCCTGCAGTCTCTGGTTGTCCTCAAGGGCATCATACTCCTCCGGGTACCATCTTAGGTGGCTCACTGGGAATCCCACTTCTGCTGAAGTGTAGAGGGTGCCTGGATCATCCAGGTAAATGTCAACACATCCACCCCCCCACCTTCCCACACACACACACATACACACACACACATACACACACACTGCATGTTAAACAACAGTTAATTAACAGGCAATGAGCAAAGTCTGCTAATGCACACATCATAACAAGAAGTGACATCACCAACGAGAGACTGCCTTTATTAATTAGGTCTCTCATTTGTCCGCTATACATCACCTTGAGCATTACAGTGCATTTATTATCTATTATGTGGATGAAATACAGTATGCCCCACAGTAAATTAGTGGATGAGAAGTGCTTACTGTTCTGCATTTAAATAATTCATGATGAGTGAGTACAATTTATCATTATTCACGGTACAAGATGCACACTCTATATGTAGCACATCATATCATATTACAGGGCATTAATCCGGATCAGAATGGATTGGGTGGTATCTGACCATTTATTGCTTTAGATTACATTGCATTGCATTGCTTTGCATCATATTGCCTCATGGCATTTCATTATATAACCCATAACATCATCAAATAACGGAATCTATACTGATGTCAGATTATACTACAAAATCATTAGGAGATCATGTTTGGAAGGTATAAATCTAATGAGGTGACAGAAAATAGTTCCTCATATTTCCTGCATGTTCTGAGTTTCTCCTTGCATCACAGACTTGATAGACATTTTCTGTACAGTTTGCTGCAGGCTTCCATCTGCAGAGGTCCAGTGTCAATTTATTTTTCGCAGGTAGTGAATCATCATCTTTAGGCTTGTGTATTCCCTATCTCAAAAAATAAAATTTTCTATTATGCCCTCAGAACATAAGCATGTAGTTTTAAAAGCTTATGAGAATGCCTATCTAAATAAAACAGATTCTGAAAAACCATAAAATTTAACTTTTGATAAATATGTTAATAGTTTCAATACTCCTCCAAACAATCTGGTGAAACAGAACAAAATCCAAAACAAAATCCTTACAATCTTATCTCAAAAGGCAATGATAGGAAAAATACACTTTATCCACTTTTATATCTTGTCTTAACTTTACCATTCTCTGATTCATAGCCCCCAGCTCTAGATGCACTTATTTCTGTATTTACATTGTTTGTGTTTTGGAAATGTTTTTCTGAAATGGCAAAAATCATAATAATTTGTGTCAATAGCTGGTGTTTTAGAGAGTTCAGGCCCCAGTATACTTTCAGCAAAGTAGAACTTGGAAAGCAAAAATACATATTTCAAGACTCAAGATGCAATAGTTCAGGTTCTGTCTGTGTTCGCAGGGGCCCCAAGGCCCGTTTGTCTTTCCCAGTTCTGATTTCTTGAAGTACTAGGGCTTTTACTGTGAATTTGAATTTGGTGACTTAATTCAGCAGACTTTGAATGTAAAAATGGTAGTTGATGGCTAAATGGGAATTGAAGCAAATATCAACTGACTTTTTCTTTAAACCGACTTGCCGGATTGCCTATGATGACCTAATTTTAGAGAAGATTTTTCATTTTTTGGATGCTTGTACAATGTGGCCTCTGAATTGCTGTCATTGCCCTCTCCACACCGAGACTTTGTGAAATGACATCACCTTACATCATTCTTTATTTGCGGGCAAAAGAAGCATAAATGTCAGAGGCCAGTAAAGCTGACAATTGCTTTGACTTTGTTTTTGACGGGAGTGAATAACATCACTGCTCTGAGGGCCGATGTGGCAAGACGTGTGCATGTGCACGCAAGCAGCCACAACTTAGTGTTAAGGGGCATTCGTGTGTTCTTGTATTTTATGTTTTTATGAAAGAAAGTATCCATGTTTGTGTGCGAGGGAGAGAGAGAGAGAGAGACAGAGAGAGAGTGAGAAAGAGAGGTAGCAGCTGTAGGAGCCAGAAGCCTCCAGGCTGTATAAGACGTCAGGCCCAGCTGGATGCCTCCTGGGGAGGTCAGATGTGTTGACAGCTTCCTAAGGCACAAGTGTCTTCTCTCTCATTTCAGCTTATGGATGTCTCTAAAGATGACAAAACACATCACATCAGATTAGTCTGTAATTAACACTTTCTAGGGTTAGCTGAAGGGTAGGTGTGTTTGATAGAAGGTGGAAGGTTTGTGTGTAAGCCTGTGTCAGTAATCCTTGTAAAATGTGCTTGAACAGCACACTTATTTATTTTAAGTATGTGAGAACATGTCTGTGCATTTTGTGTATGTGTGTGTGTGTGTGTGTGTGTGTGTGTGTGTGTGTGTGTGAGAGAGAGAGAGAGAGAGAGAGAGAGAGAGAGAGAGAGAAGAACAAGTGAAATACTTATGCAGCAGATGTGCCTCCTTACAGACTCACCATGAATGTCGTATAAAACGCACTTGGCATTTATGCTTGCATGTGAAAAGTTACTAGGTAAAAATCACTGCTATCAAAATGTATGTAATATGGAAATCATGCAAATGGCCATTTTAAAAAGAAACATTTCATTGCCCTCTCCACATCTCACAGTTTCATCCCTCCGTTCAATTATCTTTACTAAGAAGACAGTTGGTTAATGCCAGATATCATTGCCTTTCCTCTTTCAGAATCACGCCATCCATCTCTCGCAAAGAGAACTACCCCCCATTAGCAGCAATGGCCCTCTGTCACAGTTCTGCATGTCTGGTCAGCCACTCACCTGCCATTTCTGCATGCCTGGTCCTCAGC